>CM066044.1:103592315-103818879 GCA_033557465.1 Ichthyophis bannanicus
CATCACTTCAATCTTTCATTAGTGCAGTGTGCATTGTGGCAATTTGTGGTGTTGTTGCAGGGTTACTAACATTGGCCACACCTATCCTTTCTTTGCACAGGGCAGTGGACACTATGGACACATTTCCTCCAGTGCATCTCGTCTCCTCATCCAACAGCTGTTGTGGGACAGTGCACCATGTTATTGTTTAATGGGAAATATCCTATTTGATGTTTGACGTCTGTGAGTGGAACACAGGCGTGTGCTGGACGTTATTGCTCTTGGACTGCTTGTTTGACCATGACAGACATGTACAGCACACAGTTTGTGCCATGCTGTAGCTGACAGTTCCTGCTGATTGCAGGGACACAGATGAACCTCCTCGGACTGTGCCATATTTGGCATGTGACACTTTACTATGCACGCCCATGTTTGCCTGGGAATTTTGTAAGTGATATTTTGGATGTCAGGAAGCCTTTGCTTTTGGTACAGTTTGCGCATCAGGGACTGACATCATCTGTGTCGTTTGGACATTCCTCACAAGTTGTTTACTGCAGAGCTTTGGCCCATGTGTGTGACATGGCACTCAGGATACCCTGATCTGTTTATTTCAACTGTAGCATACAGCCGTGATTTTTGCAGGGGGGAACAGTTTCAGCATTGCAATTGTCTATGTCCACCTGCCACACACCTGGACATGCTACATGTTTTCCAATAACACACGGTCATGCCCACCAACATCCTTGATTGATGTGTGTAGGCGGCAATTTGGTTTACATTCATGTGTGGCATCACAGTACCATGTTAGTGTCCGGCTGGTGGCTGTGCATCAGAGTGACTCTGTTTGTGAGCCACAACATGTGGAGCTATGACCTCGGTGTGTTGCAGTGTGAGATTATGTGCCATTCTTTGCATATTCACATGCTAATTATTGTGTTTGTTTGATGTTCAGACATGGACACTCTGCATGTATGGCCACGCCTTGCATTGCACGTCTGCACAGTCCTGTGTTTACCCCCTGCATTTACCACACTCTCATTAGGACATTGTATTTGGGGTGTGTTATTGTGGGTGACCATTTTCGTGCTACACATCTGCATTCCATGTAACCTGATAAATGTGGCCAGCGACTGTGAAACCAACAGACAATGCAAGTGGGCCTCCTGTATTGTGTTATGTGTACACATTTCTGCCTGTTTTGTGGTTTGTATTCACTCTGTGTTCATGTGTCCCTGCTACCTGTTAGCATATAGTCAGTCAGTTTGAGATAATATTTGGGGTGTACATTGACACATTGCTGATGTGTTGATCTGCCATTATTTGGGAGTTATGACATTCGCTTGCAGATGTGATTGTCACATTACAACATATTGGCAGCATATGTATTTTTAATTTGGTGACCTCCTCTGTTGCATGAGGGCTATGTTTTGGGGGGACATGTTATGTGTTTTGGTTTCTCATTCTGCCACACCTGTTGTCTACATGCACGCATATGTGTGTGGGGGACACATTGTGGGCATGCAGCATCTGCTGTGTTGTGTGGCCCTGCTACACAGTGCATATCATGCACCTGATGAACATTTATTCTCGTGCCATTATGTTTTGCTCTTGAGTTGACCTTTGCATGGCATGTGCATTTTGACATTGCTGACTGTGTTCCCATCATTTGCCAGGGTGGGACACACCTTGCAATTCTGTTTACACTGTGTATGGTATTTATTAGAGGTTTTAGAATATATATATATGTTCATTGTTCTTTCATGTGTCTCTTTCTGTACTTTATCTCTGTGTCATAAATGCATTACAATGTTTTTTATTCCATCACACATGACTCCTTGGGACCATGGGAATCCTGGCTTTTCTTGCACATGTACCTCCACTGATTTGCCCCAGGGCGCATGGTGTGCTGTTGTGATATGGTGCGTGTTTGCCTTGTGTGCAAGACATTTATGTGAACACTAGACTGCTCCTCCACTCATGGACCACATTTACACGTTTGTCTACGGATTTGATGGTAATTTCCATGGACCCCTGTGCTCACATTGGTGTTTGATGACAGCTGTGTATGTGTCTGCAATTTGGCACATCACTGAGTGCGGCACATCCCCATACAGGCCCTCCCTTTGGAATGTAATGTTTGGCTTGCCCTCAGTGTGTTGTTTGTGTGTATGGTTGGGGGCATGTTTTGTTCAACACAGTGCTTAGCAGTTTTGCCTCACAACATCGTATTTTTTAATGGAATATCTGGAAACGGAAACATTATTTTACAGCTGCTTCATCACCTCTACACACCCCTTGTCTGTCGTCAGTGTACAGCAAGGTGTTCACTCTGTGTTGACAAGGCAGCACATATTAGCTGTTGCATGGGTCTCTTTCTTAATGTTGTTTTGCACAGCACTACACCTGGGGGTGTGGTAATATTGAGGTTGAGCAGGTGTGTGCTGCACCTTTTCCTCATGTTGAATTGGCTCCTATCCTGTCCGCAAATTGCTGGGCAGCTCAACCACACAGCAAGCACTGCCCTTGTTGGTTATTTACTTTCCTCTGGGTTTTTTTGTTTTTATTCATTTATTGTAGGTGTATGTTGATGCAACATTTCTGCGGGTCATATCTGCATTACATTACAAGGGTGGGGTTTACAGGTAGGGCAGGGCCATCCCCAGGGAGGCTACATTAAGGGTGACCACAGGGCAAATAGGACATGATATGGACATTGACAGATTGTGAACAGTGTCTGATTCTTCTAGGTTTGATTATGTGTGGGGGTTTGGGGGATTCATGGTAATGCTTTTTTTCAAGCTATATTCTAGAAGTTATTTGGCCTGTCTTATTTCAGGGGCTGATTGGTAGGGTTTTGCCGTAAAGAGGAGGCATACAGTTAGGACGCTAGATGTCACGTCCATTACAGGCATTAGTTAAATTTCAGAGGTACATTGAAGCCTTTGGAAGCGTCTGGTCTGGTAGTTCTTCCATGTGCGTTTCATTACTGTTGGGTTGTGATTTGGTGTTTCTGTGTTTGATTGGTGGGTGGGTGGGTTGGCTTGCATTTAGTCAGTGTTTTCAAGTAGGGGTATGTGTGGGTCCTTTACAATTGGGGTGATGTGTTTCTGTTCCTTTTGCATGCTGTATCCACTGCATAACATATCCTTGTGTGGGTGTGCATGTGTCGCTGGTACCATATACAATATGTGATGTGATCTGATCACAGGCAGATCACCAGGTGCATTTATTCCCGCTTCCTCCTGTGGGTTTGCCTGTCCTTACAACCAGCACGCGTGCTGTGTGGGTGGCTTGACTGCTTGTGAATGCAGCCTTTGCTATGACGTGGAAGTTGTTGTTCTGTGCTACCTTTGGTTGCTTTTTGTTTTTTGGGAGTGGGTCCTCGGTGTGATTAATCTCTGTTCTGTTGGCTGTGTCCTGCTTGGTCGTGCAGATGTCGTTTCCATTTTTTTGGCGGCCAGATGTTGGCAGGTTTGTGATGTAAGCACATTGTACCCTCATCTGAGTTTTGACCCATGGTTCTGTCCATCTTCTGACTCCCAGCTCTTGTGTCATCCTGCCCTGATGTGCATGCTGCTACAAGCCATCCTGCACTCCTACACCTTCCTGCATTTCATCTCTCCATGGTTGGCTCGTGTGTGTGTGCTCTGCCTATAACCGCTGGTCCACTATCATCATGAGATTTCACCTGTTGTGCTATTTCAGGCGCATCTGCTGGACACATCTTCACGTTGTCTGTCGCACACGATCATGATTGGATGTTACATTTGCATCACTCTGTACATAGCGTCCAGCTAGACCCCAATTTGTGTGTGTATTTATGTAGATGCCACATGTCCTTGGATGTCATTATTGTACTGCAGCACATGTGCTGTCTGTGGTTCTTGTCGTTCTGCTTGACGTTTCCTTTCAGCTCTGTGCAGTGTTTTGGGTTATATGTGAACTCGCCATCACTGAAATGGTGGTTTATGATGTGCATTCAGTGACACCCTAAAGGGTGACATACTCCTGTGCACTGGGGTGGGCTTGTGTTTAGCTGGCAACACAGATCGCTGTCCAATTGCATGCTGTACGCAGATGTAGGTAACCCAGTGCTTAGTCACTGCTCAATTTGACACCATGACCCCTTCACGTTCAGTCAGTGCCATGACCATTCTGCTACACTGCTGTTCCATCTTGCATGTCTGCTCACCTACTTTAGGATTTCCATACATTACAATACACAATGGTACTAGCACTGACTGTGTTTGGTCAATGCCCTGCCTCCTACGGCACACAAAACGCACCCTATTACACATCATTGTGTGTTTTCGTTTGTGGAGAGTTGTACGCTACAATTTGACCTCTGAGGTACCTTGATGGGCACCTTATGCATTACCTGCTATTACAGTACTTCCATAGTTCATTTGCTATCAGTAGTACATACAATTGAGGGTTACATGGCTCCTAGTTCATGGACAGGTGATGGCTCTACCAGCCTTATTCATTGAACACAGCAGGGGATTGGACCCATGATGCCAGCACCATTGGGCAGTGTGCTAACCCTTCTGCTGTGGCTCTGTTCATTTGGCTCTGATATAAGCACAGCGCCTTTTGCCTCTTACACATTATGTGGGCAATAACTTCATGCCCCTCATGTGGCAATATTACCTAGGACAGGTGATGCATCACCCAGCCTTTTTCCTATTTCTGCCCAGCCGTGTATACAACCCCTGATCAATGCACCATTGGTCAGTGTCATCATCAATTGTGCTGTGGGTCTGTTCCTGTGCATACCCATCAATGCGCCACTTCTGCAGGCTACTATTACAGTGCCTCCAAAAGGATATTTTTCAACCGCCTCTGCCCATCAACGCAACGCCTTATGCTGAACATTGGTTCTCTCACCCCTAAACATATGCCTCGTTGGGACTAACACTGTGGGTGATTGGGGACATGCTCCCTACACTATTGGTTAATGTCTTCGCCATTGTGCTATGGCTCAGTTGCCTGTGTGAGGACATGTGCGCACAGCCTTATGCCGTTCACAATTAACAGCTCGACGCCTACTTCTGCCAGACCCGCACAAGATTAACAGCGCTACGCCTGATGCCGCCAACATTTCAACCGCATAAACTCACGAACCCCACATATGCCAGCGAGACGCATAATGCGGATCAATATTAGTTACTGCCGCAACAACTTACCGCGCGACGCCCAAAATTAGTGTGCCTCCATCAACTTTCTTGTCCAGCAGTACTAGTTATGCCTCGGCCAGCCTTTCTGTATTGCACAAAATGGGGTATTGAACCCGTGGGCCCTGCACCATTGGTTGGTGTCTTCCCCATTGTGCTACGTCTCGAGTCCTGTGTTTAGATATTTTCCCAACGCTTCATGCCATCAGCAACTCACACAGCACCACCTACTGCCTCACAATACGCAAAAGATGTCCCGCGCACAGCCTAACGACGCACGAAACGCAAGCGACGTACAGCGCGCCGCCTACTGCACCACAGATTTTACAGCGAAATTCATAACGCAACATATTAATTACTGGTGCAACAACGTAACACCGACAGCCGCCCTAATGTGGTATGCCTCCTAAATATATTTTTTAAAACATTACTAGGCATGGTTCAGCCAGAATTGTTGGCTTGCACACACTGGGTGATTGCACCCATAGCCCCTGCACCATTGGTTAATGTCTTCGCCATTTTGCTACGGCTCAGTTCCTGTGTATGGACATTTGCGCACAGCCTTATGCCGTTCACAACTAACAGCGCGACGCCTACTGCTGCCAGACCCGCACAAGCGTAACAGCGCGACGCCCGATGCCGCCCACATTTCCAGCGCATCAACTCACGACCCCCACATCTGCCAGCGAGACGCCATAATGTGGATCAATATTAGTTACTGCCGCAAAAACTTACCCGCGCGCGCCTGGTGACGGCCAAAATTAGTGTGCCTCCAGCAACTTTCTTGTCCAGCAGTACTAGTTATGCCTCGGCCAGCCTTTCTGTATTGCACACAATGGGGTATTGAACCCGTGGGCCCTGCACCATTGGTTGGTGTCTTCCCCATTGTGCTACATCTCGGGTCCTGTGTTTGGATATTTTCCCACCGCTTCATGCCGTCAACAACTCACACAGCACCACCTACTGCCTCACAATACGCAAAAGATGTCCCGCGCACAGCCTAACGACGCACGTAACGCAAGCGACGTACAGCGCGCCGCCTAATGCACCACAGATTTTACAGCGAAATTCATAACGCAACATATTAATTACTGCCGCAAAAACGTAACAGCGCAACACCGACAGCCGCCCTAATGTGGTATACCTCCTAAAATGATATTTTTACCATTAATATTCATGCCTCACCCTGCCTTCTTTGGTTTGCGCACACTGGGGTATTGAACCCATGGCCCCTGCACCATTGATTTTTGTCTTCAACATTGGTGCTACGGCTGTATTCTTCTATGTGCCTGGCAGCGCCCCGCTTAGCCTTCCCACACGCTAATGTGGGACCCGCACATTAGCGCGATGCGCACAGGTACGGTCCGTTTTTTCCTTTTTTCTGGCTGGCCCGCCCACTCCTTATATGGCACCCGCACACTAACGGGAACCCGCACAGCAACGGTGTTTAGTAAACATGCCCCTAAGTATGTAAAGGTCTGAATCATATCTCCCCTGTCCCTCCTCTTCTCCAGAGTGTACATACAGTATTTAGTTCTTCAAGTCTCTTCTCATAAGTCTTCTGACGCAGGCTCTAAATCATTTTGGTCGCCTTCCTCTGAACCGCTTCCAGCCTTTGTATATCCTTTGCGAGATACGGTCTCCAAAACTGAACACAGTATTCCAAGTGAGGCCTCACCAGCGACTTGTACAGTGGCATTAGTACCTCTTTCTTTCTTCTGGTAATTCCTCTCTGATGCAACCCAGCATCCTTCTGGCTTTTGCCACCTCCTTGTCACACTGTTTAGCCACCTTGAGATCATCAGAAACAAACAATCACACCAAGGTCTTTCTCCTGGTCCGTGCACATTGATCTCTCGCCCTCTATCGCATGCAATTCCCTTGGATTTCTGCTTCCCAAGTGCATTACACTGCACTTCTTCACATTAAATCTTAACTGCCAAGCATTAGACCATTCTTCCAGCTTTTGTAGATATTTCCTCATGTTTCCCATTCCCTGAGGGAAGTCCACTTTGTTGCAAAGTTTGGCATCATCTGCAAAAGACAGACTTTTCTATTCAGCCCTCGGCAATATCACTCACAAATACATTGAACAGTACTGGACCCAAGACCGAACCCTGGGGCACACTGCTAATCACATTCCTTTCATCTGGGTCAGTTCTGTTTACCTTCACCCGCTGTTGTCTATGTCAACCAATTTCTGATCCAGTTCACCATCTTGGGACCCATCCCCAAGCTGTTGAGTTTATTGAAAAGGCTCCTATGAGGAACAGTATCAAAAGCTTTGCTGAATTCTAGGTAGATCACATCCATCACATACCCTTGATCTAGTTCTCTGGTCACCCAGTCAAAGAACTCAATCAGATTTGTTTGGCAATATTGTCCTTTGGTAAAACCATGTTACCTCGGGTCATGAAACCTGTTGGTTTTGAGGAAGTCCACTATTCGCTCTTTCAGGAGCGCCTTCATCACTTTTCCCGCCACCGAGGTAAGGCTTACTGACCTGTAGTTTGTCACTTCTTCCCTATTACCGCTTTTGTGGAGAGGTACCACATCAGCCCTTCTCCAGTCCTGTGGAACTTCTCCTGTTTCCAAGGACCTCTGTCTTGAAGGATTAGAAAGGGGGCCTGTTACTTCTGGAGAGAAATCTGCAACTGTGAGTATATACTTCTGGTAATTTTCTAAAAAGAATTCTTTGTATTAAAGCTACTTAATCTGTGAACCCACTGTTTTTTGTTGGATCAGTTAGGGCCTAGTAGCAGCAATTAAAGTTTGCATTTAAAACACAGAGGAGAGCTTTCTGGTTACATTTCATACCCAGCAGAGAGCTTGTAGTTTAAATTTAATAGTCACTCAGGGCCAAGTAACAGCAAAGTACTTTTAGTTTAAATTTAACACACAGAAGAGAGCTTTCTGGTTAAATTTAGTACCCAGCAGAGAGCTTGTAGTTTAAATTTCATAAGAAGTTAGAGCCTAGCAGCAGCTAAGAGCTATAATTTAAATCAAATCAGAATTTAGCTTACCTCAGCAGCACAAGACAGGGTACTGTGTAGAAACCCTCTTTTAATAAGTGTTATTTCCCTTCCTCCCTCCCCACACGCACCCTCCCCTGGGATAATCATAGCTTTATAGGTACTTACACATCTTAAAAGACAGGAGGTGCTTTCAGGTGAAGCTCATTACCCAAACCAGTCATACACTAAGGACCTGAGATTAATTAAGCTTCAGGTGAACAAGGTATATTAAACGTATTAGGTACAGTTTTATTGGTATAAATACCCATAGCAATCCCTAGTAAGTAAGAACTTAAAGATCTAGACACAAAATTAAAACTAAGATGCAGACAGCAGTCCAGCAGCGGGATGGGGGCTTTCCAGTCTTTTGCATTGAGTGTCACATGTATGATTTTCTCCCAGTTGGTGAGAGGTCTTACGTGTGCACTAGGTGCAAGGAGCTCTTTGCTCTCAGGGAACAAGTCCGTTTCTCTAGAGGCTAAAGTAGCAGACTTGGAAAACATAAGACAGACAGAGAGGTACATAGACGAGACCTACAGGGATATAGTCCTGAAGTCCCACCTCCAGTCTGGCAGCACCCCTGTTGCCATGGAGGAGAGAGGTTCACGTGACAGGAGAGCATCACCCTGGTGTGGCAGGAAGTGATCCTGTAACTAGGACCTGTCCTCCAGGTGATGTAAAACCCTCTCGCACTGAGGAAGTTTCTCCAGGGCCATGTGCCCATGAGGGAAGGGTTAGGACAGCCGTTATAGTTGGTGATTCGATCATTAGGCATGTAGATAGCTGGGTGGCTGGTGGACGTGAGGATCGACTGGTAACATGCCTACCTGGTGCGAAGGTAGCGGACCTCACGCGCCACCTAGATAAGGTCTTAGATAGTGCTGGGGAGGAGTCTGCTTTCTTGGTACATGTCGGTACCAATGACATAGGAAAATGTGGTAGGGAGGTTCTGGAGGCAAAATTTAGGCTTTTAGGTAGGAAGTTGAAATCCAGAACGTCCAGGGTAGCATTCTCCGAAATGCTTCCTGTTCCACGCGCAGGACCCAAAAGGCAGGCAGAGCTCCGGAGTCTCAATGCGTGGATGAGACAATGGTGCAGAGATGAGGGTTTTGGATTTGTTAGGAACTGGGGAACATTCTGGGGAAAGGAGGGGCTCTTCCGAAGGGATGGGCTTCACCTTAACCGGGATGGAACCAGGCTGCTGGCATTAACCTTTAAAAAGGAGATAGAGCAGCTTTTAAACTAGGTATTAGGGGAAAGCCGACAGTCGCCCAAGAGCGGATGGTTCGGAAGAATGTATCCTTGAAGGATACTACCAAAAGCAGAGAGGTTCCACAAAAGAGTAAAGTAGCCCAAATGCCCTCAGTATGGAGCAGACAGAGCTTAAAGATCCCAATTTACCCATGTCTAACAATAGCCAAATTAACATGAATAAAATACATTCTCTAAAATGCTTGTATGCAAATGCTAGAAGTCTAAAGAATAAGATGGGAGAGTTAGAATATATAGCACTAAATGAAAGGTTAGATATGATTGGAATATCAGAGACATGGTGGAAGGAGGACAACCAGTGGGACACTGTGATACCTGGGTACAAACTATATCGTAATGATAGAGCTGATCAAATTGGTGGAGGGGTTGCTCTCTATGTTAGAGAGGGCATTGACTCAGAAAGGATTAAAGTTTTGCAGGAACCAAAATCTGATGTAGAAACTATATGGATTGAAATACAATATAAAAGGGGGAAGTCAATGGCAGTGGGGTGTACTATCGAGCGCCTGGCCAGAATGACCAAATGGATGATGAAATGCTCAAGAAATCAAGGAAGCTAACAAAAGTTACAGCGCCAGTAATAAATAATGGGTGATTTCAATTACCCCGGTATCGACTGGGTCAGTGTCACGTCAGGACATGCTAGGGAGATAAAGTTCCTAGATGAAATAAATGACTACTTCTTGGAGCAGCTGGTTCATGAACCGACCAGAGGGGAAGCCATATTAGACCTAGTCCTTAGTGGAACACCAGATCTAGTGCAAGAGATAAGGGTGTTGGGGCCACATGGCAATAGTGATCATAGCATGATCACCTTTGATTTAATTAGTGGAGGAGGGATAGTAAGGAAATCCACAGTACTACCTTTTAACTTTCGAAAGGGAGACTATGATAAAATGAGGAAAACAGTTATGAAAAAACTAAAAGGAGCAGTTGCGAAGGTTAAAGACGCACATCAAGCTTGGGTGTTGTTGAAAAATACTATCTTGGAAGCCCAGACCAGCTGTATTCCACGCTTTAAGAAAAATGGAAGGAAGTCCAAAAAACTGCCAGCATGGTTTAAAGGTGAGGTCAGAGAGGCTGTTGTTGCCAAAAAAGCATCTTTCAGGAAATGGAAAAAAGAGCCAAATGACGAAACCTGGAAACAGCACAAGCACTGGCAAGTCAAATGCAAGGCGTTGATAAGGCAGACAAAGGGAGAATTTGAGAAGAAGCTTGCTGCGGAAGGAAAAACGCGAAATAAAGACCTTTTCAAGTACATTCGTAGCAAAAAACCTGTGAGAGAGTCAGTTGGTCCATTAGATGATAAAGGGGTTAAAGGAGCACTAAGAGGCGACAAGGTGATAGCGGAGAGACTGAATGAATTCTTTGCTTCGGTCTTTACTGAGGAAGATGTAGGCATGTTACCCATGACTGAAGTGGTATTTAAAGGTGCGGAAGAATTGAAGGAAATATCGATACATCGGGAAGATGTCTTACAACTATTAGATAAACTGAAGAGTAGCAAATCACCTGGGCCGGATGGTATACATCCAAGGGTGTTGAAGGAACTGAAATTATGAGATTGCAGAACTGCTATCAGTAATCTGTGAACTATCATTAAAATCATCTCTAATACCTGAAGATTGGAGGATTGCCAATGTAACACCAATTTTTAAAAAGGGTTCCAGGGGTGATCCGGGAAACTACAGACCGGTGAGCCTGACGTCAGTACCGGGAAAAATGGTAGAAACCATCATAAAGAATAAAATTACTCAGCATGTAAAGAGTCACAACCTAATGGGACACTAATAGCTGGTCAGTTACTGAACGATGCACAATCAGCTCTATGTCAAAACAATCGTTCACGTATGAAATAGGCAAAAATATTTTATCCAATCTTCTCAAAATTAATCTCATATAATTAAAGAGGTCTCAGACTTAATCGGTTCTGCCACCGGGACTGACGTCCGTTATCACAGCAGAAACCTTATTCGCATCAATGACCTCTGGAGCTAGTTTGAACAACGCTTTTATAATATAAAAAGTCCATCATCAAGGAAAGAAAAGCTGTAAACAATCCTTATCTGCGTCTTCAACACCACCCCATGGATTGGGTTGAGCTCGGATCCCGACGCCTCACTCAGGTACCAGTCATGCGTTTCACGACTTTAGCTTTCTTCAGGGGATCAATACGGCTCTCCCAGCCAACCGACAATTACCTAACAAACATATCACCAAACATACTAAACATTAACAATAAACCCTATTTATCATGGACAAATCATTTAAAGCTCTCCACTGCCTAAGGAGACAAACTACCAAAGAAGAGAAAAAGAGAGAAAAACTTTCTTACCATGTCATTCAAGAAAGCTGCCCGTGTTTACACATTACTTCTCTTCAGTTCTCAATCTTAATACAAAACGCCGCGCATGCGGACAGAAGGAGCACTCCCTCTATTTATCAGGAATCCCTTCCTCTTTTTCACACTGGTCACATGTTCTCCACTCCACCATTCAGGACTTCAGCAAAGACCTCATGAAACAACACCTTACTTTCATTCATATGACCTCCTCTACAGATGGACCGCCCATTCACTACTTGAACCCAATCCTGAGATTAATCAACTACATCCAACTGCCTCCATATATTAATCTACAAAGGACCAATCTAACACAAGAACAGTACTATAACTAAACTGTCTCTATATCACCAGTGCCTGTATAGCCGATCTTAACCATTTAAAACTCCACACACACGCTCTGACCTTCATTTATTTATTTATTTATTTATTTAACAGTTATTTATATACCGCTCTTTCCCTTGTTTCAAGTGCGGTTTACATGTAACAGTAGGTTAATTGGTATGAGATATACCAGGACATTTTACATAGAACAGATAATTATAAATTACAAGGAAAATTGTAACATTACAAGTATAACATATTAGAACATATATACATTGCTAGTTAAATTATTAATCATCATGTAAATGAGTGTGTAGTATGGTTAAATTAGTGTATTAGTGTCGTTTATTTGAAAATAGGGTATATAATATTAAAAATAAATGTTAGCCTGTATCCCTTTGAGAATTCTGTTTTGGGAGTGTATTATAGTGTAATGTAAATAAGTGAGTTTTTAATTTTTTTTTTTAATTCTTTTATGTCAGACAGTAGGCGAATGTTGTCAGGTAAATTGTTCCAGAGTATTGGAGCAGAGTGTGAGAAAGCTCTCTTATTGGTTTGTTTTCTGGCTTTTGTAAAATCTTTTGGTATTGTTAAAGTATTTATGTTTCTGCTCCTTTGAGATCGTTTATCAATGTCAATGTTAATCAGTGTATTTAGTGCAGATGGTGCAAGTTTATTTATAAGTTTAAATGTAGTGACAAGAATTTTATATTTGATTCGGGAGTAAATTGGTAGCCAATGAAGTTCAGCTAAAATTGGTGTAATATGTTCAAGTGGGCTTATATTCATTATCATACTCGCTAACCTACAACGTTCCATGGTTCATTAAATCCCATAGCCCTGATACTATTTAACTCCCACCCAATGTCTATAGACAGCGTCCCCATTCTATACACATGTTCAGCCCCTTTGGGACAACAGTAGCAAAGGTATAAATCCACCATTGTTCCCGCTGGATTAGCAACTGGTCAACTGACCGGCCCCTTTTACCTTGTAATACCTGATCTAAACACATGAAGCGAAGTTGCTCAAAGTGATGACCCTGCGCTATGCAATGCTGCACTATAGGGGCTTCAAGCACTACACATTTTAAACGACTCCTGTGCTCCCGGGCTCGAACCCGAAATGGCCGCGTGGTCTTGCCTATGTATGCCAGACCACATGGGCAGATGATTACATAAACAACATTATGCGAGCCACAAGTTGTTAAAAATTGCAAAGCCCTATGGTGCCCATTGTAACTAAAAGAAGCCGCCTCAAGAGACACTGCACAAATATCACAATTGCCACAGCGACGGTGGCCCACTTCGAAGGTGGCGACAGCTGGTTGACTGGGGGAGCGCAGCACAGAAGGGCATACTAGTTCTTTTAAATTCTGATGCCGGGTCCACACACATCTCACCGTCTGAGCTGTTAAACCCTGAAACTTGACAACTTGAAAGGTCAGGTTTCCACCTTGGAACAGGAAGTGAAGGAGAAGAAGATCACTAAATTAAAATGTGATAATGCCGATTATACCACAGGCTATATATACCCTTGGATGAACACTAAGCGGTCATTTAGTAATAAAAAATCTAAGAAATGAGTCAATTTTGAGGGATCTACTGATGATTTATCATCGACTGATTCAACAGCCTCTGGAAGTAGTACTCGGGATTTTCCGGAGGGCAACGCGGGCCGGGGGGAGAAAACGAAGAAACAATCAGACGCACCAGGCCCACTGAAGCAACGATACAACACACGCAAGAAGTAACCATTTCATCACGAGCCATGGCTCAGGACAATTTACTGCTTAATCTTTCGGGTAGTTCATTATCAGAGGGGGCACAGAGCATCTTGAACAAGGGCATGTCATATGTACCTTTTATTCGATTTGACTTTTTCCAGTTTCGACTTGACTTTGAACAGCTGATGCGTAAATTGAGTCTGAGACATTTTTTTGGAGATGAAGCAATTCCATCTAGCTCCACTGTGGACGTGGAGGTAGTACCGAGGGTACCATTACCTTTGAAATCTACATGGACTCCTCCTGGTCCACTGCATCCAGCGTTAGAATTGTTCAAACAGTTAGTTTTAATAGATGTGCACAAGCTCGAGGATCATAGTAAATTGAGCGGTACATCTTTATCCCAGCAGGAGAGGAGAGCATTGGGGGAACTAAGGGAAAGAAGTGATATAGTCATCCGACGAGCAGATAAGGGAGGGGCGGTGGTGGTCCTCTCTAGGGAAGCTTACTTACAGGAGGCATTGTCCCAACTTCATGATGTAACTGTATATATTAAATTAGATCAGGATCCAGGGGAATTTTTACAGCGGACCATTCGATCCATTACTAAACAAGGGCTGTCGGAAGGTTTTATTTCTAAGAAAGAGTATACATATTTAAATGTAACTGCACCTGTTACAGCTAAATTCTATATAGTCCCGAAAGTACACAAGAGTTTACGGGATCCTCCCGGTCGCCCTATTGTGTCCACCAGGGGTAGCATACTTGAACCTTTATCCACTTATGTGGATTATTACCTCCGTCCTTTGCTGTCCACTATTCCATCCTATCTGCGTGATACGACCCATTTTTTACAGGTGTTACGAGACATGGATGAATGGTCACAATATCCTGACGTTTATTTAGTTACACTGGATGCAGTGTCTTTGTACACACATATCCCACAAGGGGCAGCGTTGGAGGTGATTCTTGAAGTACTCCAGTTACGGGATGATTTATCAGAGCCTAAACAGCATTTTATTATGTCCCTGGCTCGGTTGGCCATTACCTATAATTATTTTTTGTTTGAGGGGGATCTATACCAACAGATATCTGGGGTGGCCATGGGAGCCACCTGCGCCCCCTCGGTGGCGAACTTTTATATGGGGCTATTTGAGAAGAAGTGGATAATACCTTCCCAGTTTACTTCCCAGATTTTGGTTTGGCGTCGATACATAGACGACATCTTTCTATTATGGCAGGGTACTGAGGGGTCCCTACTGAATTTTTTCACCTGGTTAGACCAATTAGACCCAAATATCACTTTCACTCATTCTTTTCATGCTGACCTCCTTCAATATTTGGATGTGGAAGTGTGTCGCTCTTCCTCTGGTTGGTCAACCTCAGTTTTTAGGAAGAAAGTTGACAGGAATACTTTTTACATTTCCGTAGTTTACATCCTCGCCGTCTAAAAGAAAGTTTACCCTATTCCCAGTTCCTTCGGTTTCGAAGGAACTGTTCGGATTTAGCAGACTTTAAACGTCGGGCTAAAGTATTGTTTGCTGATTTTTTGGCGAGAGGGTATCCTTTTTCAGTAGTCAAAAGGGCATATACACGGGCACAGTTTAACCATCGTGCCTTGCTTTTAGAGTCCCGGCCGCAGTCTGTCCAAGTAACCAGTCAGACGCATGTAAATTTAGTTACAAAATATTCCCCTTTAAGTATGGGGTTACAGCGCATTATTAAAAAACACTCTAGTATTTTGGCTGCGGTACCCGGTTTAACAGCTCAGACGGTGAGATGTGTGTGGACCCGGCATCAGAATTTAAAAGAACTAGTATGCCCTTCTGTGCTGCGCTCCCCCAGTCAACCAGCTGTCGCCACCTTCGAAGTGGGCCACCGTCGCTGTGGCAATTGTGATATTTGTGCAGTGTCTCTTGAGGCGGCTTCTTTTAGTTACAATGGGCACCATAGGCTTTGCAATTTTTAACAACTTGTGGCTCGCATAATGTTGTTTATGTAATCATCTGCCCATGTGGTCTGGCATACATAGGCAAGACCACGCGGCCCATTTCGGGTTCGAGCCCGGGAGCACAGGAGTCATTTAAAATGTGTAGTGCTTGAAGCCCCTATAGTGCAGCATTGCATAGCGCAGGGTCATCACTTTGAGCAACTTCGCTTCATGTGTTTAGATCAGGTATTACAAGGTAAAAGGGGCCGGTCAGTTGACCAGTTGCTAATCCAGCGGGAACAATGGTGGATTTATACCTTTGCTACTGTTGTCCCAAAGGGGCTGAACATGTGTATAGAATGGGGACGCTGTCTATAGACATTGGGTGGGAGTTAAATAGTATCAGGGCTATGGGATTTAATGAACCGTGGAACGTTGTAGGTTAGCGAGTATGATAATGAAGGTCAGAGCGTGTGTGTGGAGTTTTAAATGGTTAAGATCGGCTATACAGGCACTGGTGATATAGAGACAGTTTAGTTATAGTACTGTTCTTGTGTTAGATTGGTCCTTTGTAGATTAATATATGGAGGCAGTTGGATGTAGTTGATTAATCTCAGGATGGGTTCAAGTAGTGAATGGGCGGTCCATCTGTAGAGGAGGTCATATGAATGAAAGTAAGGGGTTGTTTCATGAGGTCTTTGCTGAAGTCCTGAATGGTGGAGTGGAGAACATGTGACCAGTGTGAAAAAGAGGAAGGGATTCCTGATAAATAGAGGGAGTGCTCCTTCTGTCCGCATGCGCGGCGTTTTGTATTAAGATTGAGAACTGAAGAGAAGTAATGTGTAAACGCGGGCAGCTTTCTTGAATGACATGGTAAGAAAGTTTTTCTCTCTTTTTCTCTTCTTTGGTAGTTTGTCTCCTTAGGCAGTGGAGAGCTTTAAATGATTTGTCCATGTTAAATAGGGTTTATTGTTAATGTTTAGTATGTTTGGTGATATGTTTGTTAGGTAATTGTCGGTTGGCTGGGAGAGCCGTATTGATCCCCTGAAGAAAGCTAAAGTCGTGAAACGCATGACTGGTACCTGAGTGAGGCGTCGGGATCCGAGCTCAACCCAATCCATGGGGTGGTGTTGAAGACGCAGATAAGGATTGTTTACAGCTTTTCTTTCCTTTGATGATTGGACTTTTTATATTATAAAAGCGTTGTTCAACTAGCTCCAGAGGTCATTGATGCGAATAAGGTTTCTGCTGTGATAACGGACGTCAGTCCCGGTGGCAGAACCGATTAAGTCTGAGACCTCTTTAATTATATGAGATTAATTTTGAGAAGATTGGATAAAATATTTTTGCCTATTTCATACGTGAACGATTGTTTTGACATAGAACAACCTAATGGGAGACAGCCAACATGGCTTTAGACAAGGAAGATCTTGTCTCACTAATCTGTTATGTTTTTTTGAAGGAGTGAATATACAGGTGGACAAAAGTGAGTCGGTTGATATTGTGTATCTGGACTTTCAGAAAGCCTTTGACAAGGTCCCTCATCAGAGACTTTTGGCAAAACTAAAGAGTCATGGGATAGGAGGCAGTGTACTATTGTGGATCAGGAACTGGTTTAAAAGATAGAAAGCAGAGGGTAGGGCTAAATGGCCAATTTTCCCAATGGAGAAAGGTGAATAGTGGTGTACCCCAGGGATCTGTGCTGGGTCCGCTGCTTTTTGACATATTCATAAATGACCTGGAAAGTGGAATAACGAGTGAGGTTATCATATTTGCAGATGACACAAAACTATTTAAAGTTGTTAAAACCCAAGAGGATTGTGAAAAATTGCAAGAGGATCTTGATAAATTGGAAGACTGGGCATCAAAATGGCAGATGAAATTTAATGTGGGCAAGTGCAAGGTTATGCACCTAGGGAAGAACAACCCAAACTATGGTTACACGATGCAAGGTTTCACATTAGGAACCACCACCCAGGAAAAAGATTTAGGCGTCATTGTGGATACCATGTTAAAACCCTCGGCCCAGTGTGCAGCGGCGGCCAAGAGAGCAAATAGAATGCTAGGTATGATAAGGAAAGGAATGGAAAATAAAACAAAAGATATTATAATGCCTCTATATCGTTCCATGGTGAGACCGCACCTTGAATATTGTGTGCAATTCTGGTCGCCGTATCTTAAAAAGGATATAGTGATTTTAGAAAAGGTACAGAGAAGAGCCACCAAAATGGTAAAGGGGATGGAAGGATACTCCTATGAAGAAAGGCTAAAAAGGTTAGGGCTCTTTAACCTGGAAAAGAGACGGCTGAGGGGAGATATGATAGAAGTCTATAAATTAATGAACGGAGTGGAACGGGTGTAAACGTAGATTGATTGTTTACTTTATCAGAATATAGAAAGACTAGGGGACATGCAATGAAGCTACAGGGTAAACTATTTAAGACTAATAAAAGAAAATATTTTTTCACTCAACGTGTAATCAAACTCTGGAATTTGTTACCGGAGGATGTAGTAAAGGCTGTTAGTGTAGCTGGGTTTAAAAAAGGTTTGGACAAGTTCCTGGAGGAAAAGGTCCATAAACCATTATAAGAAGGGACCGAAGATCTCAATGCTTGACCCACTCCAAGCATTGTGGAACTTGTGTCTCTTGGGGAAACTGCTAGGTACATATGACCTAGATTGGCCACTGTTGGAAACAGAATACTGGGCTTGATGGACCTTGGTCTGACCCAGTATGGCATTTCTTATGTTCTTATGTTCTTATGACCTATTAAAAACATCCTTTAACGGCTCTGCAAGAACCTCTCTGAGCTCTTTCAGTATCCTGGGTTGTATCCCATCCAGTTCCATAGACTTGTCCACTCTCAGTTTTGCAAACTGTTCTAACACATCATCTTTTGTGAATGGTATGGTATCTACTCAATTCCCATTTGTAAATTTGTCAATCACAGGTGGTCCCTCTTCAGGATTTTCTCTAGTGAAAACAGAGCAGAAGTATTTGTTTAGCATTGTTGCTTTTTCAATGTCACTTTCCACGAATCCGTTCCCAGCACTTTTGAGTCCTGCATTTCTAGCTCTGATTTTCCTCCTCTCCCGAATATACCTGAAAAAAGTCTTGTTGCCACACTTCGCATCTTTAGCCATCTTTTCTTCTGCCTTTGATTTTGCTATCCTTATTTCTCTTTTTGTCTCTTTTAGTTTGATCTTGTATTCTTTTCTGTTTTCCTCTGTTTGTGAGCTTCTGAATTTTGTGAAAGCTGTGTTTTTTGCCTTTATTTGTGCAGCCTCTTCTTTGGAAAACCAAATAGGTTTCCTTTTCCCCTTGTTTTTATTTACTTTCCTTAAGTATGTATTTGTTGCATCTTTTATTGCTTTATTTAGTTTAGCCCATTGCAATTCCACTTCCCTTAACCCCTCCCACCTTACCTCCTTCAGGTACTTGGCCATTTTACTGAAGTCAGCATTTTTGAAGTCTAAGACTTTGAGTTTGCTGTGATTTGATCCCCCTTGGCTTTTATCTCAAACCACACTGTGTGATGGTCACTTCTGCTCACATGGGCACACACCTGGATATTCAACATGCCATCTCCGTTGGTGAGCACTAAATCCAGCACAGAGCTCTCCCTGGTCGGTTCCATCACCATTTGTTTAAGTAACGCATCTTGGAAGGCATCCACAATTTTTTTACTTTTTTAAAGATTTGCAGAAGGAACTGTCCAATCCACATCAGGTAAATTAAAGTTACCCAATATGATCACTTCTCCCTTCATGGCTATCTTTGCAATATCAACAATCAATCGGCTATTCATTTCTTTGGTTTGAGTTGGAGGCCTGTAGACCACACCAGTATGGATGACAGTGCCATCTCCTCTTTCCAACACAATCCAGAGCGCTTCTTCTTTTCCCCACGTCCCCTGCATTTCAGCAGCTTTAGTATTGCTTTTGACATATAGGGCTACTCCTCCTCCTTGTCTACCTTCTCTATCTCTTCTAAATAGATTATAGCCAGCTATGGCTATATCTCATTCATGTGACTCGTTAAACCATGTTTCTGTAATGGCCACAATGTTCAAGTTAATTTCCACCTTTAGGGCTTCCAGATCAGGAACGTTGTTGGCTAGGCTTCGAGAATTTGTGCTCATTGCTTTCCAGCATTTGTTGAATGGCTTGCCTGCCTTTTGCATGGATTTTGTTCTACACACCCCTTCCCGCTTGCCATTGATGTGTTGTTCAAGTGTGTGGCTGTTTCCAATGTTATTTTTCTTTTGCAAGGAGTGATGTACTGAACTTATCCTTCTCCATCCGTCACCCCCTTTCCCTAGTTTAAATGCCTGTCCACATAATGCTTGAATTTTTCACTTAGGATCCTTTTCCCTGTGGCGGAGAGATGTAGTCCATCACTACAGTATAGTCTCTTGTTGATCCATATGTTTCCCCAGTTGCCTATATATCTAAATCCTTCTTGTTTGCACCAGGTTTGGAGCCATGTATTAAAGTTGTTTATGCGATGCAGCCTTTCTGCCCCCTTACCATGAACAGGTAGAACTTCTGAGAATGCTACAGTATTAGCAATGGGCTTGAAGTTCTCTCCCAGAGTCTGGAAGTCCCATTGAACTGCGGAGTCACTGTTTCTAGCCAGGTCATCAAAGATAAAGAGAAAGAGAGTCACAAGCTGCAAAAATGTCTTACACATTGGGACATGGAACATACAAAGCATGAACAAAGGGAAGATGGAGGTGGTCAAGAATGAAATGAAATGTGTATAATTTGATCTGTTGGGTGACAGTGAACTGAAATGGACTGGCATCGGGCACTTTGCATTTGATGAATACATTGTCTACTATGCTGGAAAAGAAAGACAAAGAAAAAAATGGTGTTGCATTTATAATTAACAAGAAACGTGCAAGAACTCTAATGAAATACAATACAATCAGTGAATGCTTAATTTCTATTTGTCTATGAGGAAAGCCCATCAACACAACTATAATTCAAGTATATGCCCCAACAACAGCTGCAGAAAAAAGGTGAAGTTGATGAGTTCTATGAACAAGTACAAGCTGAAATTGACAGAACATACAACAGGATATCCTGATAGTCATGGGTGACTGGAACGCAAAAGCTGGCAACAAAGAAGAAGGCAACGTGGTTTGAAAATATGGACTTGGCAACAGAAATGAAGCTGGAGAAAGACTGAGAGACCACTGCAAGCACCTTCTTCCAGCAACACAAGCGTCGACTGTGCACATGGACTTCACCCAGTGGATTGTACAAAAATCAAATTGACTACATCTTTGGAAGTCAACAATAGAAAAGCTCTATAATATCAACAAAGACAAAATCTGGAGCCGACTGTGGTACAGATCACCAGCTACTAGTATGCAAACTCAAGCTAAAGTTGAAAAAGAGCAAGCCACTCATGAACGTAGTAAAATATGACCTTGAGAATATACCACCACCATAATTTAAAGACTGCCTGCAAAATCGATTTGCTGCTTTAGATACAAATGATTGAGCTCCAGAAGAGTTATGGGATGACATCAAGAAGGTTGTGTTGGAAGAAAGTGAGAAGTTTCTACAAAAGGTGAAAAAGCAAAAATGGCCAAAATGGATGACCAAAGAAACTTTGAAAATTGCCCAGAAATGCAGAGAAACTAAAGCCATGGGAAAAAGAGAGGCAATTGCAGAACTCAGAGATTTCCAATGTGCAGCAAGACAAGACAAGAAGTACTACAGTGATGGATGTAAGGAAATAGAAGCGAAAACTATTAGATGAAGAACAAGATCATTTTTCCTAAAGCTACGAAAGTTAAAGAAAAAATTCCAGCCTCAAAATGAAATGTTACAAGATGCTCAAGGATCCATATTGAATAATGCGGAGAAGATCAAGAAAAGGTGGTTAGAATATACACAGTCATTATACCCTCGCCATCTCTTTACAACTCTCAGCTCTCTCCTCAAGGTGCCTCTGCTTCCAACCCCTCCCTCCCTTTCTGTTCAAACCCTGGCTGATTACTTCCATGACAAAATGCACAAGATCACCTTCAATTTCCCATGAGAACAACTCCTCCTCCTCCCCTCACTCTTCACTCCCAACTCCCCCCCCCCTCCCGCTACCCTTTCTTCCTTTTCTATGATCTCTGAGGAGGAAACCACTCACCTTCTTTCCTCACCAAATGCACTACCTGCTCCTCTGATCCTATTCCCACCCATCCCCTTAGTTCCATCTCCTCCACTGTTGTCCCTTCCATCTCTCATATTCTCAACCTATTGCTCTCCACTGCAACTTTCCCTGCAGCCTTGAGGCATACTGTGGTCACTCCTCTCCTCAAGAAGCCCTCACTAGACCCTATCTGTCTTTCTCACTATTGACCCATCTCCATCCTCCCCTTCATTTCTAAACTACTTTAACGTGCGGTTCACCACTTTTGCTTTGACTTTCTCTCATCTCAAACCTTTCTGGATCCTCTACAATCTGGCTTTCGCCCTTTACATTCTACCGAAACAGCTCTTGCCAAAGTCTCCAGTGACCTGTTCCTGGCAAAATCCAAGGGCCTTTACTCGGTTGAATGTGTGTGGAGAAGGAGAGAGAGGAGTCAAAGGCGATCCCAAGGTTGCGAGCTGAGAAGATAGGGAGGAGTAGAGAGTTATCCACAGAGAATGAGAAAGGAGGAAGGGGAGAGTAGGGTTTTGGGGGAAAAATAAGCAGCTCAGTTTTGACCATGCTAACTTTCAAGCGGCGACGAGATATCCAAGCAGCAATGTCAGAAAGGTGGGCAGAGATCCGTAACTGGATTGCCAGAGAGATTTCAAGTGTAGAGAGGTAGATCTAGGAGTCATCCATATAAAAATGGTACTGAAAGCTATGGGAAGAGATGAGTGCACCAAGGGACTGGGTATATAGAGAGAAAAGAAGTGGGCCCAAGACAGATACTTGGGGTACACTTACTGAGAGGAGTATCCACCACAGCAAACACTGAAAGAGTGATAGGAGATATGAGAATAAAACCAGGATAGCACAGAGCCCTTCTTGACCTTTCTGCTGCTTTTGACATGGCTGACCACAACCTCCTCTTTTATACCTTATCCTTGCTTGGTTTCAAGGGCTCTGTGCTATCCTGGAACAGGAACAGGCACTAGGAACTTGAGGATTAGGGCAGCCTCAGGTGGGGAATGAAAAATGGTAGTTCAGATTAAGATAGCTGGCCATGGTAAAAGAGAGCAGGGATTTGGGAAATGTGAGGTAGGGTCAGGACTGATGCAAGGAGATGAGGCCCTAGGCAAACCTCATCTCCCCCTCCCCCCCCCGGCCCATTGCCACCACTGTCACCCCTCTCTAGGACATACAATGGTGGCAATGGCCTCAAACAGCCCCACAGCGCTTACCTCTAAGCTTCGGCGCCGCAGGGTTGTTTGCGTGCGCCTCTCAGACTGCTCAATGTTGACTACCTGCTGTCAGCATCAGACGGTCTGAGAGGTGGAAGCAAACAGCCGAAGCTTAGAGGTAAGCGCCGCAGGATTGTTTGCGGCCATTGCTGCCATGGTATATCCCAGAGATGGGCGACAGCGGCAGCAATGGGTGCCCCTGAAGGACCGGCGCTGTAGACAACTTCTTTGTTTGTCTAATGGTAGCATCGGCCCTGGGTAGGGTGCAAGTAGGTACTGGAGTATTCAGTGGGCAAGCAGGAATGCATGGATTACTGGGAAGGGAAAAGCAAGGATTGGGTAATGGGATAGAGATAGGAGGCTGGGAAAAATAACAAAGCCCCATCTTAAAAGGTTTGCCCAGGGCCCCATCTGGTTAAAGCAGCCTCAAGGAAGGTCACAAAAACTCTCAGCTGCCTATCAGAAAAATACGACTGAAACCTATCCACAGTGGTGTTATTCAAGCCACAGGTCTTAAACCTATCCAGTAGAACTGAACCAGGGACAGACTCCAAAGCTGCTGCAATATCTAGATGCTCTAGGACGGAAAAGGTTGGCTAAGTAGGGATCTTCACAGTTTGAAGTGTATTTTATACAAGATTGGATGAATGTATAGCTTTGGTAGAGTTCCTAGAAGACCAGTGGAAACCCCCTGTGTGTTTTGCAGCACAGAGTGGACTGCTCCCTATAGCCCATATTATAATTAATCATAGTCTCACCTCTGCACTTGTCCCTTTGCTTGGAAGAAAGCAGTTATATGTCTGATTCTTAAGAAGTCCAATGCTGACTCACAGGACCCCACTAATTACACCCACTCTCCAAGCTTGCAGAATACCACATTTTCTCTCAGTTCACAGATCATGTAGAACACACACATACCCTCCATTGCTCTTGTCACAGTACCGAAACTATCCTCACATCTCTCCTTAATGAAATACATAGTTTCCTGTATCAGGGTACGATCGACTTAGAGGTCTTCCTTGATCTGTCCACCACTTTCAACATTGTTGATCTCAACATCCTCCTTTCCTGCCTTTGTAGCATAGGTCTCCTAGACCACCTTCTTTCCTGGTTTGCCTCTTGCCTCGCAGATCAATCATGCATGATATCAGCAGGGGCTACCTTCTCTGATGCCTTAGCCCTAATCTCTGGCAACTCGCAGGGGTCAGTCCTGGCCTCAGTGCTTTTCAACATTTTTCTTAGCCTTCTGGCGATCCTAATCCAAGAAGTGGGATTAGCGCATACTTCTACGGAGATCTTCTCCTCACTTACAATCAGGGACTGCGGAATGCCTCTCTGATTGGGGGGGGGGGGTGGAAAACTCCACCTTGATGCTGCCCCAAGCTCAGCCACTAGTCCCCTGTAGCAGAAGAGAAGCGAATAGTTGTGATCATGGCAGACACCTTCTGTCTGCCCACAGGAGATCGGAACCCCATGGGTAGGAGGGAAAGGCTGCCGCAATCACGGCAAAGATTCCTTCTGTCTGCCAGCGGGAGATCCCCATGCGCAGAAAGGAGTCTGCCATGACTGTGGTGGACTTCCACCCTGCCCATGGGGATCCAATTTCCCATGGGCAAACGAGTCTGTCGCGATTGTGGATGGCAGACAAACTTTTGCTGGGGCCAGGGCCTGTGTGGCTCACTCCTTTCCGACATCTATGCTTACGCTGACCCACATACCCCAGATTTAACCTATGCTTAATGAAAGCGACCATATGGCTTCACAATAATCATGTCAAGATGAATGCAACTAAAATCACGGCTACCTGGCTACCTGGTAAACCCTACCTCTCCTACTGTTAACTTCTCCTATTACACTGAGACTGACGTTCAAGTATCTGGAGGTTCTTCTAGACAGGGAATTCACCCTTACAAACCAAATCAATGTGGTTATAAGAGCTAATTTTCTTCCCTTTGGCAATGTTGAGCCATACACCCTTTTCTGGATACCACCGCCTTGGTCATTATTGTCCTAAGTCTTGTAATCATATATCAATTACTGCAACTCCATTTATGCTGATCTATGCACTTACGGATTAAAATGCATACAATCAGTCCAGAATATAGCTGCTGGATCCCTGGAAAGATGGCCATGTCATCCTCTCCTCATACACCATCATAGGCTCCCTGTCTCTTCTCAGATCCCTCTCAAGACACTAACCCACAAGGCCCTGCACACAGGCAGCCCTGAGTATTTATCCTCACTTATTACCCTGCATGCCCCTGTCCGCTCATTGAAGTCCATCCACGGCAACAGTCTACATGTTCCATCCCCTTCAAGAAACAAATACAAACCCATGAGACAATCCACATTTTTCTTTAAAGTTCCCATTCTATAGGCGGATTAGATTACCTCCACAGAGACGTTACTGTATTCTGTGCTGCACCTAGAACTGTCCAACAGCAAGTTTAAAACCAACCTCAAGACCCACGTCTTTGAAGAGGTGTTTGGGATACTGTAAGAGCGCCTCTGGGATGATGTTGCTTAACAATGGATTTCTTTTCTTGATTCTGTTTTTGTCAATGTGAACTACTTTGCTTTAATTGAAAGGTGGTATATTAAGTACCAATTAAACTATAAACCATAATACCCCAAATCCTATCACTAGGATTTGGATCTAGGCCAGGCCCTTTCAGTGGTAACTCGAAGTGACTTACATTCAGGAATTTCCCTGTTCCCAGAGGGCCTACAATCAAGTTTGTACCTGAGAATGTTGCCCAGTGTCACAAGAATGGTTGCCAACAGGCTTGATCCTGTCCTGGGTTTACCCTACTGCATGCAGGGATTTATTGTTTTCCATTTCTTATGGAGTGCAATGGGGAAATCAGAACTAAATGTCCCTGCATGCAATGGGGTAAACCCAGGACTGGATTAAGTCTGCTGGGGTACATCTGGAGCCAGTTGGCAATCCTAAATCAGAAGCAGCATCAGTGGGATTTCAATCCTGGCTTTGCTGGTTCTCACTGGGCTACTTCCCCACTCCCGTTCCTTTAATGCCCTTGAGAATATACCACTGGAATTTAAAGACTGCCTGAAAAATCTATTTGCTGCTTTAGATACAAATGACAGAGCTCCAGAAGAGTTATGGGATGACCTCAAGAAGGTTGTGTTGGAAGAAGGCAAGAAGTCTCTACATAAGATGAAAAAAGAAAAAACAGCCAAAATGGATTACTGAAGAAATTCTGAAAATTGTCCAGAAACACAGAGAAGCTACAGTCAGAGGAGAAAGAGAAAAACTGTTTCTCTATTGAAAATAACACAATGCTTGTCCTTAAACTATCACAAACCAAGGTCTCAGCATTCACGGGCATATGGTAGATATAATCAAGAACTGAATCAAGATCCCTACCAAAAAGCATAAGCCCAATAACATCAAGGACCTTTTAGCATGTTTCAAGCAGCCAACGTTATCCAAGAAAAATCACTTAACTTAAAAATATACTTGGAATGAAATAGCCAGCCGCTTCCCCGACGTCTCAATATAGAGCTCTCATACGTTTCGCGAGCACCCTCGCTTCATCAGGGGAAAATCACTAAAACACAAAAAACAAACATTTGCTCATACACTATTAAAAAATAAACAGAAAGAAGATCAACCCTCCAAATAATGCTCACCCACATATCAATTAGGCGAAAACCTAACAACAAGCAGCCATCCTGCCAGCTTCTCTTCAACAATGCTGTGCAAAATAACGCCGCGCATGCTCACTCAACAGAACCCACCTTTCTCTTAAAGAATACCCCTAAGCATGACGTATGGGAGTTCCCTGCAATACAACTCCACCCCCTCCTTACATGCACACTCCCCAGTCAATCCGAAGGTTCAAACCCTCCGGGGCCACAGTACACAATCTATAAATCCACTTATGCTCACATATCAGCAATGATTGTTCTCTACTCTTTCCACCTCGACCAGCTAAAACCTGCTCCAAACAAAAACATCGCAAATCAGAAAACCGGTGCTTCAACTCTATGCAATGCTGAACTAAAGGTGCCTCACGCACTAAACATTTGAGTCTACTTTTATGCTCCATAATTTGCTTGCAAAACGGCCTACAAGTACTCCCAACATATAGTAACCGACAGGGACACATAATCCCATAAACGACAAATGAAGAATCACATGAAGTCCGGTTCTTCAACTTATATTGCACACCATATAATCAAACTGTGATATCACACATGAAACCTCACAGACCGAACAATGTCCACAAATATTGTGACCACATTCATCCATCCGTGCACCCGGCAATAGAACTAGGAGAAACTGAATGGTTTAAAATCAGCAAAGGTGTACGACAAGGTAAAATCTCACTCCAGACAACTCTACTGTCAGACTTTGCAAATGGTGTTCATAGCGGAGGATGCCACACACACATTAATAGAGTTGCCAAGTTACCCAGTTCCAGGAGTGAGATTTTTTGCCAGTTTTAGTTTTAAGGGTGCATTACAATGCAGTATGTTATTTGTAGTCCCTGATTTTACCCACTGGAATCAATGCTGAAGGTCCCATAATGCAACATGATAAGCTTTTCAGAAATCCAGGACTGGCTTAAAATCTCACTCATGGAAATGGGTAACTTGGCAACTCTGGTAGGGATCCTGGATTTAGCTCACACCTTCTTCAATAGTAGCTCAAGACAAACTATATTCAGGTAACACCAAATTTTAAATAGGGTCCCAAGGGTGATCCGGGAAACTACAGACCAGTGAGCCTCACGTCAGCATCAGGCAAAATGGTAGAAACCATTATAAAGAATAAAATTACTGAACATGTAGATAGTCAAGGTTTAATGGGAGACAACCAACATGGCTTTAGCCAAGGAAGATCTTGTCTTACTAATCTGATATATATTTTTGAAGGTGTGAATAAACAGGTAGACCAAAGTGAGCAGGTTGATATAGTGTATCTGGATTTTCAGAAAGCCTTTGACAAGGTCCCTCATGAGAGGCTCTGGGCAAAATAAGAAAGTCATGGGATAGGAGGCAGCGTACTACTGTGGATCAGGAACTGGTTAAAAGATAGAAAGCAGAGGGTAGGGCTAAATGGCCAATTTTCCCAATGGAGAAAGGTGAATAGTGGTGTACCCCAGGGATCTGTGCTGGGTCCGCTGCTTTTTGACATATTCATAAATGACCTGGAAAGTGGAATAACGAGTGAGGTAATGAAATTTGCAGATGACACAAAATTATTCAAAGTTGTCAAAATCCAAGAGGATTGTGAAAAACTGCAAGAGGATCTTGATAAATTGGAAGACTGGGCATCAAAATGGCAGATGAAATGTAATGTGGATAAGTGCAAAGTTATGCACCTAGGAAAGAACAACCCAAACTATGGTTACTGTCGTCACCCTAGCCCGGGCCAAAGGCCTAAAGGCGCAGGGCTGCTAATGTTAGTCCTTAAATAAAGAATTATACTATTCTTGTCCACAGCTTGGACTTCTGGGACTTGTAGTTGTTTCTCCTTATTTAAAGACAGTAGTGTGAAACCGATGGTTTTTTAAAGGCAAACAAGAAATTTATTTATCTTCCCCAAAGCACTAAGGCTCAACACAAACGTTAGGATTCTTCTCCAAGCAATAACATCAGGAAATTATACACAAACTAGAACTGAAACTGCTTCATAAGCCTTTTAACATGTGTAGCTGTTTTCATCAAACATTCAGCAAACCAAACATAGCTTCTTCCTTCAAGCAAAGCAAAGTGTACATTTTTATCTTCTGCTTCTTTAGTAATTCAACTACAGGTTAGGCATGTATTCTTTTCATTAGAAGCGGTTCCTAGCATTAATATGGATAGGTTAACTCACCCTGTTTCTTCAGGGCTTTCTTGGTTAAAGACTTTTTATCAGAAAGCTTTCAATCTGCCTTCTGGCACAATGAACAGTCCATTGCTAATTCCTCAGTTATAGAATCCTGCTCAGGACAGTCTACCTGCATCTCTTCCTGCTCTTCAGCATGTACGTCTGACTCTGAGCTTTCATGAACTGTTTCTGGCTTAATGTTTTGTAAAAGCTCCTGGACGTCTCTCCACAGGGGCTCTCCACAATAAGGAATGTTTTTACCTGGAATGTGAGGATTCCTTCTTTGGATCAACTGCCTCAGTTCTTTTAACTTGTTCAGCCCTGGTTCTTTCCACCCAACTGGGTTCTGGTCACTTCTAGCTGTGAGTTTGTCCACCCACTTTTTGGTAGCTTGAACTCTTTGAGCTGGACCATGAACCGTTTGAACTGCAGCCTGACCCTCGTCAGCAATTCTCCTAGCCACACCTTGGCTGGCTTCAGGACTAACAGCACTCCTTCTGCAAGCCTGGCTTTCTTTATGGCTGCTACTTTCACTGCTGAGCTCCTCACCAAAATCTTCACCATTCTCCTCCCTGGTGATCTCCTTTCTGCTCCGAGGTGCTGACCCTCTTCCTTTTTCTCCCCTGGGTTTATAAGGCTGTTTCTTAACTAGCGTACACTGCTTCCTACTCAGGTGTTTTTCATTACTCCCCAAGCCTGCACTTAGGTTAGCAGAGCTTGGGTGTGGCCTGACTTCAGTGACTGTGTGTTTTCTTCCTCTACCTGCACTCTGAAAGCTGTGAATTCCCTGCCTGTCTCTCTCCTTAAAGGTATATTTACAATTTCCCTCTATTTCCATGGGCTCAGCAGAGTTCTCCTCATCACATTACACAATGCAAAGATCCACATTAGGAACCACCACATAGGAAAAAGATTTAGATGTTGTCTGGATAATACACTGAAACCATCCGCCCAGTGTGTAGCAGTGGCCAAGAAAGCAAATAGAATGCTAGGTATGATAAGGCAAGGAATGGAAAATAAAATAAAGGATATTATAATGCCTCTGTATCGTTCCATGGTGAGACCGCACCTTGAATATTGTGTGTAGTTCTGGTTGCCATATCTTAAAAAGGATATAGCATTATTATAAAAGGTACAGAGAAGAGCCACCAAAATGGTAAAGGGGATGGAAGGATACTCCTATGAAGAGAGGCTACAAAGGTTAGGGCTCGTCAATCTGGAAAAGAGACGGCTGAGGGGAGATATGATAGAGGTCTATAAATTAATGAATGGAGTGGAACGGGTAAACGTACATCGATTGTTTATGCCATCAAAAAGTAGAAAGACTAGAGGACATGCACTGAAGCTACAGTGTAACTTATCGAAGAGAAAGTATTTTTTCACTGAATGTGTAATCAAACTTTGGAATTCATTACCGGAGGCTGTAGTAAAAGCTGTTAGTGTAGCTGGGCTTAAAAAAAAAGGTTTGGACAAGTTCCAGGAGGAAAGGTCCATAAACTATTATTAAAGACGACCTGGGAAATCCATTGCTTTCCTTGGGGGACCTTTTGGGAACCTGCCAGGTACTTGTGACGTAGATTGGCTACTGTTATAAACAGGATACTGGGCTTGAATGACCTTGGTCTTACTCAGTGTGGCATCTCTTATGTTCTAGGTACAGTGGGTATTTCCCTGTCAACAGACAGCTTACAATCTAAGGGTCCTATATTCGGCGATGGCAGCTAGCACTGCTGCTGAACCTCAGAGCTGGATATTCAATCTTGGGGTCATCTGGGCCCTGGCACTGAATAGCCGGGATGTGTGGACCAGGCAGTGGCTCAATATCGCCACTGCCCAGTTAGCTTCAGTGGCGAACAGCCTTTCAGGTTCCTAACTTTCACCACATTGCGATAACTGGGCAGCGACTTAATATCGCTGTTGCCTTGTTATTGCCAGGTGATAGTTCCGCTCTGCCCCTGGAACCCCCAATGCCCGTCAACGATGGCACTAACCCTCTGAATATCCTGCCCAAGGGGACTAACGTGGTTAGCAGGTCTGCAAACCGCGTTAATCCCTTTAAATATTGGGCTTTAAGGGTCTGATATTGCATTGGGCAGGACTAGGCGCCGGAGCTGCACAGCCCTGCCCGCTGACCCCTTAACTCCGGATTTTCACTTCCGCAGTGATGGAAGTGAAAATCCGGAGTTCACCGCACATCGGAAAGCCACCGAGCCTAACAGGGCAGCAGCGATTTTGGATACGGCCTGGATAGCCCCAGTGCCTTAAAGATAGGCGAGAGCTTTCCTTGCCTGTTTATAAGGCGCACTGCGCTAGCTGAGCAGCATCCAAAATCGCTGCTACTCGGTTAGAGCCATACCCATCTCCACTCTGCCCCGGAACACCCCAACATGCCCCAACGCTAACCAGACGCATCAGGGACGTAGGGGACTTAATCAGGGATTTGCAAAGGCTCTAGCTGTGTAGGTGCCTTTGAAAATCCTTGATTAAGGCATTTGCATGGTTAACATGGGCTGTTAAGTGTAAATGCCTTCAAAAAACGGGCCCTAGGTTTTTTACAAGAGGCAGTGAAGGGTTAAGTGACTTGCCCAAGGTCATAACAAGCAGCAGTGGGACTTCAATTCTGGCCTCCAGGTTCTCAACCTGCTGCTCAAACCAATAGGCTACTCCTCCACTCCCACTCATGTTATCCTTGGGCAGGACTAACAGTGCCACACCAGGGCATTGCCTTGGGGGCCTATGCCCCCCTCACCTCTGGCACAGAGATGTGCCTGCAGGAAACAGAGTCATTTCCTGCCGCTTTGCATGGAAGACCACTTGCCTGAGAAGGGATTACCGGTTGCAAGCCTGCTTAGGGGAGCCTCTCGCCGTGACCTGGAGAATATTGGGGAGCCTTGCACCACTATCTACGGCAGCCACAACTGCTGGTAGGAATTAGCTCCCGGTGTTCCTAAAATTGATGCAGAAAACGTCTAGTTTTGATGTACCCAGCACATAAATCTCTGCCCTATTCTCCAACTACATATTCAACTGTAGTAGGAGAAGAGATTTCTTTTTAAAGTACATCAATGGATCTGCTGGGGAAGGGTAAATGTGCACTTGAGACCCATCTTGATAAAGAGTCTTGCTGGAATATCCTAAGTGGTACCAGGCCTGGATTTAGGTGTAAGCAACCTAGGCAACTACCTAGGGCACCACATTTTGAAGGCATTAAATAGCCAAGCAAAAAAGAAGCACAGTATTACTTCCCGCACCTTGAGACAGCACCGCTATGGCATTAGCCCCTTCCTCTGTTCCTTGTCTGCGTCTCCAGTCTTTGGGACGCTCTCTGGAATCTGCTGACTTGCTATGGGCAGTAAAATCTTACATTTAGCCCTAAGGCTTGAGGTCCTAGCTGTGGGTTTCATTGCTTTTGTAATTTCTTTCTCTAGAAGCAATGACTTCAAACCTTACTGTTTGTGCCCAGTGCAATGTTCCGGCCAGACCCCCCTGTGCACTTTTATCCTTCCCCAGCACATCGGAGAAATAAATCATTGTATTTTCAACAATCCCCACTGTCTCTTCCAACTACCGTCTTAGGCAAGAATGCTTATTTTGGAGGGAATTCTATGCCAAAAAGGGGTTGGGCTGATCCGATTTAGTCAAGTCCAGAGCACTTGGGTTTGATTCAATACACATTTTGTCCTCCTTATTGGAGGTAAGTATTCTCCTTTCAGGTACTGTGAGTTAGCCACCCTACAGTCAACCCATATGCAGTAAAGTATCGTAACAAAGAAACTTCAGCATTCAGCAATCAATGCAACACACTGCAATGTGTCCTGAAATGCCCATGTGGGTCTGCGACCTCGGTCACAGACTAGAAATAGAAACAGGCAGACAAAACCCGAACGGGAAGTCTCAAGAAGGCAGACTGTGCCTGCAATACAAGATCCCAGCTATGAGAAGACATTATGCAAATGACAAAGACAGTAGCACCGCAGGTTTCCCCAAACTGACCGAGAACAGGACAGACAGGAAAACCTCAGCCTAATCCTGGGGGAAGGACAAAGAGCAGCAAAATATGTATAATGTAAACTGAGCAGGGACGACACAGACCAGAACCAGAACCTGGCAATTGCCTTTTCTGCACTTGCTGCTATTCGTTTGGAACTTATTTTCTTTACCTGAGTCACTAGGTAGCTGCAGATTTATGCTGCAATAAAGAGATGTGAAAGCTACCCCCCCCCCCCCCCGCTCCAGAGCAGTTGCTGACATGTGTTGCTGAGTGGCATTGCTTTGGAAAGAGCTAAACTCTATTGCACACTATTGTACAATAGGAATTACAGTACCTTAAAATAGACTCTGACTGGTTCTGGGCTGTGGCACATTCCTGGGTGCTCTGGACCGTATGGAAATGAGCTCAGCTCACATACCGAGGAAATCAGATAAGGCTTCTCAGAAGACAGGATCTCACCGGTGACAAATCAACCTTCTAATTTCTTCCCCTAAACGCACCTGCCCCCTTCCTCCTTCCTCAGTCTCTGTGGATAACACTTTACTGCTCCCTCTTTCCTCGGCTCGCAACCTTGGGCTCATCTTTGACTCCTTCCTTTCCTTCTCCGCTCACATGCAAATCTGTCAGGCCCAATATTCAAAGGGCATTTACATGGTTAACAGCCAGTTAACCGTGTAAATGCTGCTAACCAGATATTCGACAGCACTTATACAAGTCGACTATCCCCAACTTAGTCCCCTATGTGCCCCAATGCTAGCCAGCTGACAACGAGGCATGCCAGGGTGCAGCGAAGGCGGGGACCAGCACTAACCTGCACACTGATATTGGAAGATGCACGGTTAGTGCTTGGCGCCTATAAGATAGGGGAGGAAAAACCTTGGCTATCTTATAGGTGCCGAGAGCTAACTGTGCAGCATCCAATATCGATACTGCAAGCCTCAGCGGCTAGCGGGCAGTGCGGCCAGATCCAGATATTCACTTCTGTCACCGAGGCAGCTGGGTTTCCGGAAGTCCAGCGTTGCGGGTAAAGCACATATTACTATTACTACTACTGAGCATTTGTATAGTGCTACAAGACGTACGCAGTGCCGCACAGACATGTAAGAGACCGTCCCTGCTCATCAGAGTTTACAATCTAATCAAGACAGACAACACAAGTAGATCAGGTGAGTCAAGATCTGAAAGCGGCAGTAGAAAAGCTGTACCCATGCACGGGCGGTCAGGTTTCTGAAAGTCCAGCGCTACCCCTGTATATTGCCTCTGTTTAGGTGATTATATGTAAAGTTTGTTTAACACATGGAAAAGGGCTTTCAAGAAATCGTGTGACCATTTGCGAGAATATATTCACGCATGACAAGATATCTAAGGGGCATCGTTTGGGCAGAGTGGGTGCAGCTGCAGGGTACACATGGATATAGTGGAATATAGTGCCCTAGCCTAACATATATACAGATATTTAGGCCTGCTTTGGAAATGTATGCATTTGAACTTAAGAACATAAGATATGCCATACTGGGTCAGACCAAGGTCCATCAAGCCCAGTATCTTATTTCCAACAGTGGCCAATCTAGGTCATATGTACCTAGCAGTTTCCCCCCAAAAGATACAGGTTCTGCAATGCTTGTACTGGGTCAAGCATTGATATCCTGGGTCCCTTCTTAATAATGATTTATGGACTTTTCCTCCAGGAACTTGTCCAAACCTTTTTTAAACCCAGCTACACTAACAGCCTTTACTACATCCTCCGGTAACAAATTCCAGAGTTTGATTACACGTTGAGTGAAAAAAAAATTCTCTCTTATTAGTCTTAAATAGTTTACCCTGTAGCTTCATTTGTATGCTATTGGAGCCGAGTCTGCCTCTTTATTTATTTATTTGGCTGAACTTTTATACTGCTTTTCACAGAGGTCAAAGTGGTGTATATAGAACTTTGAACTGGTTAAACAATGTTTGGAAGGAACAGTAACTTTTTACATTAAGTTGCAGCAAAGGCATGGTACCTTAACTATTTACAGAGCATTTATTTTTGTGGGAGGTAGGCTTGACAGTTGGGGGGAGGGTTAGATGTTGGGTCCAAAATGCAGGGTGAATAGGTGGGTTTTGAGGAGTTTGCGGAACATGAGGGGGTCCTTATTGTGTTGGGGACAGAGTTCCAGATGGTAGGGGGCGTAGAGTTCAAAGGATTTAGCACATGCTAGATTCATTGGTGTGCATTTGGCTCATTAGTGCTGCTTAAATCTATTTAGCACTCTAAGAGGTGATTTTAGAAAGCTCTGTTTGTTTATTTGGATGTCTGAAATGGGCATTCAGATGTGGAAATCACACAAATGTTCTTGGACCCATTTTAGAAACGGGAGTATATAGACATCCCCAGCATAAACATGTCCATGTAGCACGGGGGTGTGGTGGAGACGCGGTGATGAACATTGTGCATCGATTTCAGAACGGGACAATTGTGACAGGACCTGGCTGTTGAGGCTTCCATGCCGATACCTGTTACTGACCATGAACAAGTTGCAAAAACGTGCTTGTTTCATGGCTGCAGCACCTCTAGAATGAAGAGCAAAATGCACTTTCATTGTCACAGATGATATTTCCTGCATCCAGATATCTCACAGGTCCAAAGCCACACATCTGAGATGCCAGTCTCTTAACATAGTCGCACCCTTTCCAATACCCCAACCGAGATGTTCAAGGATGCGTTTCTGAGGCTGTGCAATTTGGGGGTGTCCATATCTGTGAAATGGCTTGCAACTGTGCATGTACCCAGCTTTTCTATCTGCGAGGACTCCTCGCCACAACCAGTACTGGGACTCACCTTTCGGAGCGGAGAAGGAGAGATTTTTATGTACCTTCTTCACTGCAGCCCCTCCGGTTTTTGCATGCTGTACTCCTGATGTCCCTTCACAATTTCTAATTCTGTACACACATTAAGCAATTAGGGGATGATTTTATGAAGTTAATTTCATGCACATAAGGCCTCTTATGAAAGAGCGGCTGGTGTAAATGCTGGTTGGCACAGCCCAGGGCATGGTATGGGTGGAGTTCAGACGCACACACGTCGATTATAAAACAGCTTAATCTACACACGTACCAGCAAACTTTACGCAGCTTTGTTTACTCCCCAGAATGCAGGTGTAAATGTCCGCATCTGAATTTAAGGCACAATCTCTTACACTCCTCTTTTATAAAGCAAGTCAGTGCCTACTGGTCTTTATAAAACGGACTTAAATTAAGCTTATTGTGGCTGCCTTATCCTGGATGCCCTATTATAAAATGACCCTCTAATTGTGCATTAAAACATTTTGGTTAGAATCAATGTATGAAAGAAACTGAAAAAGATGCCCAAAAATCAGGGAAAAAGGACAAATGATCTGAAAATGAAGTAAAACGTGTTGCTCTGCGCACATCCTGCTTATCTGTGCCTATGCAGTCATTTATTAAGCTGCCCGGTTGGGTATTTAGGCACCTTGTTATAAAATTCAAGCATAACAAAGGTTACCAGAAATTTAAGGAGTCCCCCTAAAATGGTTCCAATTCAACCTATCAGACCACGCCCAGCACATAAAAACTGGCAACCTCACATCTGTGCATTTCCCCCTCAGTCACGGAGTACCTCAAGGGTCAGTTCTTGCCTCACTCCTCTTCAATATCTACATTCAACCTCTTTTCAAAATCATCAAGAGCCATGACATTAGCGATCATTAGAGAAAGACATCATGCTTGGCAAGATAGTATGTCAACGCAAAAGAGGAAGGCCAGCAATGAGATGCATCGATACAATAACAGCAGCTACGGGTACCAGTCTGTCAACAATGAGCCGACTGACTCAAGACCGAACACAATTTAGGATAGCTATCCAGAGGGTCGCCATGAGTCGACTCCGACTCGACGGCACTTAACAACAACAATACGCAGATTACATAGTGATCTTCACCCCTTTCTCAACCAAGGCTCCAGATTGCACTAAAATCTCCAACTGCTTCACATCTATCGACCACTGGCTCAAAGAACACAACCTTAAAAGCAATAAACAAATCAGAAGCTCTCCACATCACAAGAAACAAGATGTTTAATTCCTCTCCATCAATCACAATAAACAAAACCTCACTCGTGGTCAAAACCCAGATCAACTACCTTGGCATCACACTAGACCAGGAACTCAACTTCCAGCCACAAATAAGCCAAATCACCAACTCTGTCTATTTCAAGATCCGCAGCCTAAAGAACCTATGCAAACTCCTCCCCTCAATGGACTTCCATGCAGTATGTCAAGCAATAACTACCCCACTATTCGATTACTGCAACTCTATCTATCAGGGCCTTCCCAAGAGAACATAAGATATGCCATACTGGGTCAGAACAAGGTCCATCAAGCCCAGTATCCTGTTTCCAAAATGGCTAATCTAGGTCACAAGTACCTAGCAGTTTCCCCAAAAGACACAGGTTCCTCTGTGCTTGTACTGGATCAAGCAGTGATATCCTGGGTCCCTTTTAATAATGGTTTATGCCCTACCCTCTGCTTTCTATCTTTCAACCAGTTCCTGATCCACAATAGTACACTGCCTCCTATCCCATGACTTTTTAATTTTGCCAAAAGCCTCTGATGAGGGACCTTGTCAAAGGCTTTCTATCAACCGACTCACCTTGTCTACCTGTTTATTCACTCCTTCAAAAAAACATAAGAGATTAGTAAGACAAGATCTTCCTTGTCTAAAGCCATGTTGGCTTATTAATTGTAATACTCTTGGTGGTTTCCTTGGCCACTAAGAGTTTTTTCTCTTCTTTTCACTCTCCCTTCTTTCTGTGGACTATAGGCGAGCCAGTATTGTTACTTTCTTCTTCATATCTTTGATGATATATTGCTGGACGGTGTCTCCTTTTCTGACAAACTAGGCTTGCTTGTTTGTTTTTTGTTAAAAAATTATAAATATTAAATTTAAAAAATATAACAGATTAGTAAGACAAGATCTTCCTTGTCTAAAGCCATGTTGGCTGTCGCCCATTAAGTCATGACTATCTACATGTTCAGTAATTTTGTTCTTTGTGATCATTTCTACCATTTTTCCCGGTGCTGACATCAGGCTCACCAGTCTGTAGTTTCCTGGATCATCCCTGGAATCCTTTTTAAAAAGTGGCGTTAATAAACAGATTTTGAAAAAAAAAAGTGGTGTTACATAGGCCATCCTCCAATCTTCAGGTATTACAAATGATTTTAATGATAGTTCACAGATTACTAGTACCAGGTCTGTGATGTCATATTTCAGTTCTTTCAACACTCTTGGATGTATAACATATGGTCCAGGTGATTTGCTACTCTTCAGTTTATCAAATAGCTGTAATACATTTTTCCAGTGTATCGATATTATTTCCAATTCTTCCGCAGTATCACCTTTAAATACCACTTCAGTCATGTGTAACATCCGTACATCTTCCTCAGTAAAGACCGAAGCAAAGGATTCATTCGGTCTCTCCCCTATGGACGTGTCCCTTCTTAGTGCCTCTTTTACCCCTCTGTCATCTAATGATCCAACTGATTTTCTCACCTTTTTTTTTTGCTATGAATGTACTTGAAAAAGTCTTTATTACATGTTTTTGCTTCCTCAGCAAGCTTCTTCTCAAATTCTCTCTTTACCTGCCTTATCAATGCCTTGCATTTAACTTGCCAGTGCTTATGCTGTTTCCAGATTTCGTTATTTGGCTCTTTTATGCATTTCCTCAAAGATGCTTTTTTTAAAATAAAAAATTTATATCCACTACAGCTAACGCAAAATACAGTAGCTAGAACCATCTTGGCATCATCTCAAGATGTGCATATCACCCCACTCCTTAAACAGCTTCATTAGCATCTCATCACAAGCAGGATCAAATACAAGATTATCCTAAACACCCGTAAGATCCTACCACACAATGAGCAGACAGCCTCACACCAATAGTGAAGATCAATAACTCCGACAGACCCAAGAGAAGAAATACAGCCAACAAGCTACAGATTCCCTCAGACAAATCATCTAATGCCAAAGAACCACCAGTAGAACATTCTCCCAATATGCCACAATCCTCTGGAACATGCTGCCACCCCAGATCAGATCCATCCAGCTCACCAGCCAAATCCTAAAACCTGTAGTGGAACGGTCTGTCCCTGAATCTCTCCCACCCTGATGGTTTACGCTAAAACCTGTGCTGGAACACTCTGTACCTGAATCTCTCCTGCCCCGATGGTTTATGCTAAAACCTGTGGTGGAATGCTCTGTACCTTAATCTCTCCTGCCCTGATGGTTTATGCTACAACCTGTGGTGGAACACTCTGTACCTGCATCTCTCTGGCCCTGATGGTTTATTTTTAAAACCTGTGGTGGAACGCTCTATACCTGAATCTCTCAAGCCCTGATGGTTTATGTTAAAACCTGTGGTGGAACACTCTGTATCTGATTCTCTCCCCCCCTGATGGTTTATGCTAAATCCTGTGGTGGAACGCTCTGAACCTCAATCTCTCCTGCCCTGATGGCTTATGCTAAAACCTGTGGTGGAACGCTCTGAACCTCAATCTCTCCTGCCCTGATGGCTTATGCTAAAACCTGTGGTGGAATGCTCTTTACCCGGATCTCTCCCTCCCTGATGGTTTATGTTAAACCTGTGGTGGAACGCTCTGTACCCGAATCTCTCCCGCCTTGATGGTTTATGCTAAAACCTGTGGTGGAACGCTCTCTACCTGAATCTCTCCTGCCCTGATGGTTTATGCTAAAACCTGTGATGAACACTCTGAACCTCAATCTCTCCCGCCCTGATGGTTTATGCTAAAAGGTGTGGTTTAACGCTCTGTACCCGAATTTCTCCCGCCCTGATGGTTTATGCTAAAACCTGTCGTGGAAAGGTCTGTACCTCAATCTCTCCAGCCCTAATGGTTTATGTTAAAACCTGTGGTGGAACGCTCTGTATCTGAATCTCTCCCGCCCTGATGGTTTATGCTAAAACCTGTGGTGGAACACTCTGAACCTCAATCTCTCCCGCCCTGATGGTTTATGCTAAATCCTGTGGAGGAACGCTCTGAACCTCAATCTCTCCTGCCCTGATAGTTTATACTAAAACCTGTGGTGGAATGCTCTTTACCCGAATCTCTCCCGCCCTGATGGTTTATGCTAAAACCTGTGGTGGAACGCTCTCTACCTAAATCTCTCCCGCCCTGATGGTTTATGCTAAAACCTGTGGTGGAAAGCTCTGTACCTGAATCCCTCTCGCCCTGATGTTTTATGCTAAAACCTGTGGTGGAACGCTCTGAACCTCAATCTCTCCCGCCCTGATGGTTTATGCTAAAACCTGTGGTGGAACGCTCTGTACCTAAATATCTCCCGCCCTGATGGCTTATGCTAAAACCTGTGGTGGAACGATCTGTACCCGAATCTCTCCCGCCCTGATGGTTTATGCTAAAACCTGTGGTGGAACGCTCTGTACTTCAATCTCTCCCGCCCTGATGGGTTATATTAAAACCTGTGGTGGAACGCACTGTACCTGAATCTCTCCTGCCCTGATGATTTATGTTAGAACCTGTGGTGGAACACTCTGTACCTGACTCTCTCCCGCCCTGACGGATTATGCTAAAACCTGTGGTGGAACAGACTGTACCTGAATCTGTCCTGCCCTGATGGTTTATGCTAAAACCTGTGGTGGAACAGACTGTACCTGAATCTGTCATCCCTGATGGTTTATACTGAAACCTGTGGTGGAACAGACTGTACCTGAATCTGTCAGCCCTGATGGTTTATGCTGAAACCTGTGGTGGAATGCTCTGTACCTGAATTTCTCCTACCCTGATGGTTTATGGTAAAACCTGTGGTGGGACACTCTGTACCTGAATCTCTCTTGCACAGATGGTTTAGCTAAAACCTGTGGTGGAATGCTCTGTACCTGAATCTCTTCCACCCTGATGGTTTATGCTAAAACCTGTGGTGGAACGCTCTATACTTGAATCCCTCCCGCCCTGATGTTTTATGCTAAAACCTGTGGTGGAACGCTGTCTACCCGAATCTCTCCTGCCCTGATTGTTTGCGCTAAAATCTGTGGTGGAACACTTTGTACCTGAATGTCTTCTGCCCTGATGGTTTATGTTAAAACCTGTGGTGGAATGCTCTGTACCTTACTCTCCCCTGTCCTGACGGATAATGTTAAAATCTGTAGTGGAAAGCTCTGTACCTGAATCTGTCCTGCCCTGATGGTTTATGCTAAAACCTGTGGTGGAACACTCTGTACCTGAAGCTCTCCCGACCTGATGGTTTATACTAAAACCTGTGGTGGAACCCTCTGTACCTGAATCTCTCCTGACCTGAAGGTTTATGCTAAAACCTGTGTTGGAACACTCTGTACCCAAATCTATCCCTCCCTGATGGTTTATGCTTAATCCTGTGGTGCAACGCTCTGTACCTGAATCTCTCCCATCCTGATGGTTTATGCTAAAACCTGTGGTGGAACGCACTGTACCTCAATCTCTCCAGCCCTGATGGTTTATGCTAAAACCTGTGGTGGAACGCACTGTACCTCAATCTCTCCAGCCCTGATGGTTTATGCTAAAACCTGTGGTGGAACGCTCTGTACCTCAATCTCTCCCACCCTGATGGTTTATACTAAAACTTGTGGTGGAACGCTTTGAACCTGAATTTCTCCTGCCCTGATGAATTATGCTAAAACTTGTGGTGGACCGCTCTGTACCGAATTCTCCTCCGCCCTGATGGTTTATGCTAAAACCTGTGGTGGAACGCTCTGTACCCGAATCTCTCCCACCCTGATAGTTTATGCTAAAACCTGTGGTGGGACGCTCTGTACACTAATCTCTACCGCCCTGATGGCTTATTCTAAAAGCTGTGTTGGAATGCCCTGTACCCGAATCTCACCTGCCCTGATGCTTTATGCTAAAACCTGTGGTGGAACGTCTGTGTACTTGAATCTCTCATGCCCAGATGGTTTATGCTAAAACCTGGGGTGGAAATCTCTGTACCTGAATCTCTCCCGCCCTGATGGTTTATGCTAAATCCTGTGATGGAACGCTCTGAACCTGAATCTCTCCCACCCTGATGGTTTATGCTAAAACCTGTGGTGGAACGCTCTGTACCTGAATTTCTCCTGCCCTGATGGTTTATATTAAAATCTGTCGTGGAATGCTCTGTACCTCAATCTCTCCCGACCTGATGGTTTATGTTAAAAACTCTGGTGGAACGCTCTGTACCTCAATCCCTCCCGCCCTGATGGTTTATGTTAAAACCTGTGGTGGAACACTCTGTACCTGACTCTCTCCCCCCCTGATGGCTTTTACTAAAACCTGTCATGGAACACTCTGTCCCTAAATCTCTCCAGGCCTGGTGGTTTATGCTAAAACCTGTGGTTGTACGCTCTGTACCTGAATCTCTCACGCCCAGATGGTTTATGCTAAAACCTGTGGTGGAATGCTCTGTACCTCAATCTCTGCTGCACTGATGGTTTATGCTAAAACCTGTGGTGGAACGCTCTGTACCTGAACCTCTCCCTCCTTGACGGTTTATGCTAAAACCTGTGGTGGAACACTCTGTACCTGAATCTCTCCTACCCTGATAGTTTATGCTAAAACCTGTGGTGGAACGCTATGTCCCTGAATCTCTCCTGCCCTTATGGTTTATGCTAAAAGCTGTGGTGGAACACTCTGTACCTGAATCTCTCCCGCCCAGATGGTTTACGCTAAAACCTGTGGTTGGAAGGCTTTGTACCTGAATCTCTCCCGCCCTTTTGGTTTATGCTAAAACCTGTGGTGGAATGCTCTGTACCTGACTCTCTACCGCCCTGGTGGTTTATGCTAAAACCTGTGATGGAACGCTCTGTACCTGAATCTCTCCTGCCCTGATGGTTTATGCTAAAACCTGTGATGGAATGCTCTGTACCTGAATCTCTCCCGCCCTGGTGGTTTATGCTAAAATCTGTGGTGGAACGCTTTGTCCCTGACTCTCTCCTGCCCTGATGGTTTATGCTAAAACCTGTGGTGGAACGCTCTGTACCAGAATATCTCCTGCCCTGATGGTTTATGCTAAAACCTGTGGTGGAACGCTATCTCCCTGCATCTCTCCCGCCCTGATGGTTTATTTTTAAAACCTGCGGTGGAACGCTCTGTACCTGAATCTCTCCCGCCCTGTTGGTTTATGGTAAAACCTGTGGTGGAACACTGTGCACCTGAATGTCTCCCACCCTGATGGTTTATATTAAAACCTGTGGTGGAACGCTCTGTCCCTGAATCTCTCCCGCCCTGATGGTTTATGGTAAAACCTGTGGTGGAATGCTTTCTCCCTGCATCTCTCCCACCCTGATGGCTTATGCTAAAACCTGTGGTGGAACGTCTGTGTAGCTGAATCTCTCCCGCCCTGATAAAAGCTTCTGGGGGGCCAGTGTTGGGAAAGAGGTGTTTACTTGTGCAGGAAAGCCAAAGTTGTCATGGTAGCCAGGTCCAGGAGTGAGATTTTTTTGCCATTTCTGGTTTTAAATTTTCATTGCAATGCCTTTTGGGATGTGAAGCCCCAGATTTTACCCTTTGGAATTAGTGCTGCAGGTCCCATATGCATCAGAATTAGAATGTCAAGAATACAGGACTGGATTAAAGTCTCACTCCTGGAACTGGGCAACGCTGACCAAGCACCCCCTCCCCCTCCCTCCCGTGAAGATTCCTGCCCTGTTTCACTGTATGTCTGTTTTTATCTATGATGAAAAGGGCTAGGCGAGGACGGAGTCAGCTAATCGCATACAGGGACTTCAGTTTGAAAGCTCCTTGCTAGTTTCAGCCACAGTCTTTGCCCTTGCAGCATGGCCGTGGTCGTACCCATGTAAAATCTGCTTGCAGATGCACGAATAATTTCAAAATGGCCCCTATTATGTATTCAGGCTCTTGAAGAAAGCAGCAAGATCTAGGAGTGGCCTCCTGTACGCCTACAGAAATCCCAGGAAAGCCACCCAGTTATTAAATGCTTTCTACTTACTCATCCTGCCACTTTGACCCTTTTGTCAGCAAGAACTTGCTGAAATCTGTCCTGCCCTTCTTACCCAACCTGGGCTTGTTCAGAGTCTCTTCCTCCAAAGCTTCTTGTTGCTGATATAGAGTCACTTGAATATTATCATTGTTCTTGCAGCGTGGATCATGCTTCCAGCACTTTAGATGCATTTCACTGTCTGATTTATGTAGCAGATTGATTTAATGAGACAAGCTAAGGCTCTTCTTACATCTTATGATCTGTGCTGGTTATTACTAGTGCCTATCTGCCAGGCAAATGCAGCACTATAAAGAGCATATTTATTTATTTTTTTTTATTTAGACAGTTTTTGTATATCACCTTATCCTTCAATCAAAGCAGTCACAACACAATTGGGGGATGCATTTAACACGCAGGGATATGAGGCACATACACTAATACTTACAGGGAACATGGGCAATGGAGGGTTAAGTGGCTTGCCCAAGACCACAAGGAGCACCTGTGGGACTAGAAACCCCAGTCCTTCCGGCCCAAGGTTGCTGTCCTCTAGTGGGATTTGAACCCCTGACCTTCTGGCCTGAAGTACCTTGCCCCAACCACTAGGCCACTCCTCCCTCTGCAGTAACATCACGTCTAGACTATTGCAGTAGTCTAGACGTGATGTTAATGGCCACTTGAATGAAGTCTAAATAAATACTAAAATACATACAAAGGCAAGTTTTAGATATTCCGTGGAGACTGGAAGTGAGGCATCTCAGTTGGGATGTGCACAGTTCCGGTGGTATTTTAGAAAAGAGCCTTTTGTAAAATACTTGAAAGGAAGCACAGGTGTGTTTGTAGAGCAGACGGGGTCATTTTACAAATCTACACATGGGAAAAATCAATGGAAGTGATCTAATAACTTAGGCGTGCAAGTTGGTATTTTGCAAACCTATGTGCATAAATGTCGGCAGGGAAAAATAAACTGTGCGGATTAAGAGGATAATTGTCCTCAGTCCGCCAGAACCAGCACTTTTAAAAACCTGTATGTGTCAGATTTAAATCCCACATGCATCATGTTGTTCGTACACCTGTGTTCCCTGTAGGGCACGGGAAATGCACGTGTAGCCCTGATGCACACAAGCCATGCCCTACATACATCCTGACAGTTCCCCCCTTTCAAGTTCTACCCTTCGTTTCTACACTACCTGAACATACAGTTCACTGACGGGCCTCAACTTCCCTCCTCTCAAGCCCTCCTGGATCCTTTACATTCTCCTGAAACAGCTCTTGCCAAAATCTCCAGTGACTTGTTCCTCACCCTTCTTGACCTCTCTGCTATTTTTGACACTGTTGACCACAACCTTCTCCTCGATACCCTGTCCTCGCTTGGTTTTAAGGGCTCTGTACTGTCCTGGTTCTCTTCTTATCTCTCCCATTGCTCTTTCAGTATTTGTTCTGGTGGATCCTCCTCTGCTGCTACCCTGCTCTCAGTTGATGTACCCCAAGGATCTGTCTTGGGTCCGCTCCTTTGCTCTCTCTATACCCAGTCCCTTGGTGCGCTCATCTCCTCCCATGGCTTTCAGTACCATCTTTACGCTGATGACTCCCAGATCTACTTGTCTACACCTAAAATCTCTGAGGCAATCCAGACCCAAATCTCTGCCTGCCTTTCTGACATTGCTGCTTGGATGTCTCACCACCGCTTGAAATTCAACATGGCCAAAGCTGAGCTGCTTATTTTTCCCTCTAAACCCTCCTCTTCCCTTCCTCCTTTCTCAGTCTCTGTGGACACCTCCCTGTTTCCTCAGCTCCCAACCTTGGGGTCGTCTTTGACTCCTTTTTGTCCTTCTGCACACACATCCAACTGATAGCTAAACCGTGCCATTTCTTTCTCTATATCAACATCAAAATCTGCCCATTCCTTTCTGAACACGGTACTAAGACACTTATCCACTCTTAGTCACCCCCTGTCTAGACTATTTTAATGTGCTCCTTGCTGGTCTCCCTCTGAGTCATCTCTCTCCCCTTCAATCTGTTCAACATTCTGCTACATGGCTAATCTTCCGTCAGCCTCGTCATGCTCGTATTACCCTCTTCTCAAGTCTCTTCATTGGTTCCCTATCTGTTTTTGCATTCAGTTCAAACTTCTTCTGCTGACCTATAAGTGCATTCACTCTGCAGCTCCTCACTACCTCTCCTCTCTTTTCTCTCCCTACACCCCTCCTCGGGAACTCTACTCTTCTGGCAAATCACTTCTATCTGTGTCCTTCTCTTCTATTGCTAACTCCAGACTTTGCTCCTTTCACCTTGCTGCTCCTTATGCCTGGAACAAACTACCTGTATCTGTACGTCAGGCTCCTTCTCTGGCCCTTTTCAAAGCCAGGCTGAAAACTCACGTCTTCAATGCCGCTTTTGGATCTTGACTCACCTGATCTCCTTTGTGCTTCCTTACCATTCCTCCTAGATGTGTCCTATGTCTACAGCTAATGTGTTGTCTGTCTTGACTAGATTGTAAGCTCCGATGAGCAGGGACTGTTTCTTGCATATGCCTGTGCAACGCTGTCTACGTCTTGTAGCACTATACAAATGCTCAGTAGTAGTAGTAGCGGTAGTAACACTCTATCCTGGATTTAAAACTTTCATACTATTTCACCAGAAAATGTGCGCAATTGTGCCAAACTGGACTGGGTTCGAGGGTCCACAATTCTTCACTGAAGATCTCCAAGGGAGGGAGAAGGGCCAAGTAGAAATCTCCTATTCACAAACCAATAAAAGAAAACAAATACCTCCCTGAATAACCCCCCCCCCCCCCGAAAAGATGTCATTACCTCATAGAGGGCCTGGTTGACACCTGCACTCATTATTGAAACCTCAAAATTTTACCCTTTCTAAGCTCTGGAAGAGTTGCTCTGTCCTGGTGACATGCAATGATGCGCCTGACTCAGTCCTGCTTGTTGATGGAAAAGGGGCAAGATGCCAAAGGACCAGTCCAGCCACACCGTGCTTCAAGACGGAAAGCCCAGTTAGCCTGCCCGAAGAACAAGATCGCAAGCAGGGACACAGGTGAGGTAAGAGAGGAGGGGGAAGCCGCATAGTAGATGAGAAGTTGATTAAGTGATTGCGAGATTTCGTTCTGCTAGTTGTGCATTGGAAAATCCCATCAGTGGAATCGGAAAGAAGTAGAGGGATAGTGGATGCCATTCAAAGCTCACACAAATGTGAAGGGGCGACCCTGGGTCTAATACAAATGGAAAAGGTGTTCTAAAGCCCACCTGGGCAGCAATGATCATCACACATGTAAGAGCTAAAGAGGAATCCAGATGCACAAATGTCCTGGATGCTGACTTTAGTAAAACGGGGGAAGTACCTAAAGGAGGAGTGGGCAGGATGGGAGGAGATAAGGAAAGTGGAAAGACAGTGGGAGCTATAAAAATGGCAAAGGGTCTTTATGCACGGAAAGTCAATAAAAGCAAGAAGAGAAGGAAACAGATATGACTTAAAAAATAAAGGCAAAAAATGTAGTGTTCACCAAATACAGATCAGAAGAAGAGGAATACAGAAAACAATACCAGGTGAAGCTCAATGAGACAAAGATGAAAGGGCTGGAAACAGTGACTCAGCTCATAGCTGGCTACGAAGTTCTGATGGCAGAACAGTTTTATACAGAAAGGCACAACAAAGTATCATGCTTCATCCATTGGAAACTATGTAAACACTACAACATCACTGTTCCTGAAGAGCACTGGGATCATGACCCTAAGAGAATTACAGAGAACGAGGAGGTTATGATCACCAGGGAGACTCCCATTTCGACTGTTAAAAAGCTGGATTGAGGAAGCCGGGTATAGTGGTAAAGGAGAAGTACAGTAGAACAGCTTTAATTATAGCAGCGTCAGTTCCAAGTGACTATTCTGTGAATCGTGTGGAGAGGCGGAAGATCTTCAAGTACCAAGAAATGCAGTCAGAGAGCAAGAAAATGTGGCAGGAAGATATCGAGTTATTTCCCATCGTATTGGGTGCCACGGACTTGCTTAAGAAGAATTTCCAAGCACATCTTGATAAATTACCCACACATGTTACATCTTACAAACTCCAGAAGGAGGCACTCTTTGGCACCATGCAAGTACTACACTGAGTATTAGTAGTAAATACTAAGTAAACACTGAGACCATACTCCACATGTCCTGGCTTAGAAGTGAGGTTCATGACTGTCACGGTATGCGCAAAACTAACCCATTTGGAAAAAATTGCCCCAAACAATGATAAAAATATAGAAGCAAAACAAAAACAGCAGACAATGTACAATTAAGAATAATGTTAGACAAGGAGAGGACAGCCAAGAGGAAGCTGGTGTATATGAAAGGTAACAATAAAGTGAAAACAGTGTAGAGGTTGCTAAGGATAGTACTCAAGAAACTTCCCCATTGGAGAAGAGCTATATGGCCCCTCTTCACAAAGTGGCAACAGAGAAGAGGTGGGAAACTTACCTCGGTGGTTGGAAAAATGATGGAGATGCTGCCGAGGAAGGGGGAATAGATGCAGTAGTTATTCTCCTAGGGCCCGATATTCAAAAGCATTCACAGGCTTCTCAGCAGTTAGTGGGGCTGAATATCCACAGGTAGCAGCCCGATATGCTCTGATCCCAACTCAGACATTGAGCTGCTGCCCAGTTAGTGACCTGCAGGTAGAGACAAGCACAGCTCTGGGGCTGACACAGCATTGAATATCGGGGTTTGGCATTCAGTGACGCCGGCTAGGTTCTGTAATTGTGCTAGCTAGCACCACTGAATATCGGGCCCCTAGAAGATAATGCTTATAGGCCCGATTTTCAAAGGCCTTTATGCAGGTAACTTCCCTGGTTACCCATGTACAGAAACTTATTAATGTATATAAAATGTAAATAGTTTTGACAATTAATGCACAGTTATTTGTATAAAGTTACAATGTTATAAATCTCTGTTAATAACTATTATCTGTATAAAGTTAAAAAAAATCTCTGTTCCATGTAATGTATACATTAGTATACAAATTTGTTTACTTGTTCCATGTAAACCGCCCCTGATCTCTGGAAGGGGCGGTATAGAAGAAATAGATAAATAAATAAATAAAATAAATAAATAAATAAATAAATAAATGTACAGGCCTTATCTGGGTAGTGCCCTTCGAAAATCCCGCATATGTCCCTAACGCGCCCCGATGCTACCTGCTTAGCATCGGGGGGTGTGGGAGGTGTTCTGGGGCTAACCGTGTAGCACTAAAAATCGGCGCTACACGAGTAGTTCCTGTGGCTTCCTGTCTGTGCGGCAACACCTGGATTTTCGATGCCGGGGCCACATAAGACCCTGGCATGGAAAATCCGGATTAGGTGGGAGGTGGGAAGGCTATACCCCGACACAGCGCATTGTACTGCCCAGCTCAAATTTGGGCCCTGTTTACATTTATGTTTGCCTTTATCTGACATACTGCATTTATGCAAACACGCAATGCGGTTACATTAAAACCAACTCGTTAAGAAAAAGAAGGAAGGAACTCCATGTTTGGCAATAGGAAATATGAAAAATAAAAGTATAGAGGGAATAAGGAGGGAGGGGTCGGAGTAAGAAGTGTGTGGGGGGGGGGGGGAGTGTTGTGCTCTGCCAGACAGTGACCTAACGGTGCCTAAACTATAGTCCAAATTTAAGGGAATTCAAAAAGCTGATTCAAACAGGTGTGTCTTCAATGTCTTTTTAAGCTGAGGTTAGACTCTAGTCCTAAAGGGGTGGGCAGAGTATTCCAGGGAGAAGGAGCTAGAATAAATGACAATAATGACCTTCAGCACAAGCTCTGTCATTGTTTCTTCATTGAGACACTCTGACGATGTGCGCCATCATTGCGTGCATCTGAAACTGGAAATGTAACAGATAATTGGGGGTGTGGGCATATTATTTGGAAGGTGAGTAAATTATGCATTCCTGGGCAAATGCCAACTGTGCTGCTTCTACAGGACTAACAGAATCCTTTTGTGCAATGTAGCAAAAGATTTATTCACCAGTGTCATACGGGGGAGCTGGAAGCTTATTTATTGTAAGCAGCTCTGGTCATAAGAGCTGCAATCACCAATCTAACCCAGTTTAGAAAAGCCGTGAAACATTACCTCTTCCTCTTACATTATCCAGATGACAGCACCACTGATCACTCACCATTTAGCTAGGCAAATCAACGCAAATGTCCAGTCAATTCGCATTGTACAGATGTAAATAGTTACCTCTGTTTCTTTCCAAGTTCCTATTCCTGTTAATTGTAAACGCAAATCAAGTCGTTTGAAATGTGTATGTAAAATGTTCCATGTAAACCACACTGATGGAATATAGCGCGGTATATAAGAGAATGTAAATAAATAAATAAATAAGAGCATAAGAAATGCTGTACTGGAGGTAGTGTACTATTGTGGATCAGGAACTGGTTAAAAGATAGAAAGCAGAGGGTAGGGCTAAAGGGCCAATTTTCCCAATGGAGAAAGGTGAATAGTGGTGTACCCCAGGGATCTATGCTGGGTCCGCTGCTTTTTAACATATTCATAAATGACCTGGAAATGGGAATAGCGAGTGAGGTGATCAGATCTGCAGATGACACAAAATTATTAAAAGTTCTTAAAACCCAAGAGGATTGTGGAAAATTGCAAGAGGATCTTGATAAACTGGAAGACTGGACATCCAAATGGCAGATGAAATTTTATGTGGATAAGTGCAAAGTTATGCACCTAGGAAAGAACAACCCAAACTATGGTTACACGATGCAAGGTTCCACATTAGGAACCACCACCCAGGAAAAAGATTTAGGCATCATCATGAATAACATGTTAAAACTCTCCACCTAGTGTGCAGCGGCGGCCAAGAGAGCAAATAGAATGCTAGGTATGATAAGGAAAGGAATGGAAAATAAAACAAAGGATATTATAATGCCTCTGTATCTTTCCATGGCGCAACCACACCTTGAATATTGTGTGCAATTCTGGTGGCCGTATCTTAAAAAGGATATAGCGTTATTAGAGAAGGGCCACCAAAATGGTAAAGGTATGTAGTGTATGTGTCTCATATCCCCTCGTGTTTAAATGTATTCCCCAATTGTGTTGTGACCACTTTGAATGAAGGATAAGGTGGTATACAAAACTGTCTAAATAAATAAATAAATAAAGGGGATGGAAGGATACTCCTATGAAGAGAGGCTAAAAAGGTTGCGGCTCTTCAACCTGGAAAAGAGACGGCTGAGGGGAGATATGACAGAGGTCTATAAATTAATGAATGGAGTGGAACGGGTAAATGTAGATCGATTGTTTGCGTCATCAGAATATAAAACGATTAGGGGACATGCAATGAAGCTACAGGGTAATCTATTTAAGAACAATAAGAGAAAATATTTTTTCACTCAACGTGTAATGAAACTCTGGAATTTGCTGCCAGAGGATGTAGTTAAAGCTGTTATGTAGCAGAGTTTAAAAAGGGTGTGGCCAAGTTCCAGGAGGAAAGGTCCATAAACCATTATTAAAGGGGACCCAGGAAATCCACTGTTTGTCCCAATACAAGCATTGTGGAACTTGTGTCCTTTGGGGAAACTGCTAGGTACTTGTGACTTGGATTGGCCACTGTTGGAAACAGGATGCTGGGCTGGACGGAGCTTTGGCATTTTTTAGATTCTTCTGTTCTACCATTCCTCCCCCTATATAATCCAAGTATTATGAGCAGAGCACAGTGCAGAAGGGCAAATGAGACTTATACTTGGCATCCATGGCAGAGATCTGTGTTCCACAATCAAAGTACTTAGGTCTCCGTAGTTCCAAAGATCTCCATATTTAATGAAATTTGTCCTCCCAACTATTCCAATATGTAATCTCATGCATTTTATATTTAAATTCCAGATCTGCAAAGCACGTGAATGCCTTTCGATACTCTAGAAAGCAGCTTCCTCGTTGTGCCACAAGACCAACACAATTCCTCAAATAGCGTTGTGTTTCCTGTAGGCCTGCTAGAACCTCTATTACTTACAAATAATGACTCAGCTGTGTATAATAAAACCTATCACTCTCAGATAACTGAAACTGCTCTTTAATCTCGCCAAAGGGCTTCAAAGAACTATCCTGCATCAAGACGGCTTACACAATGCAAGCCCTTCTCTCCGTCCTTTAAAGGCTCCATAAATCATCTGCAGAGGCTCACGTAAGCCCTCTTCTCATGTTGCTTCATTGGCCCCGTCCACTGCTGCATCCAGTTCATACTTCTCCCACCATTGCAGAAGTTCGTTCACTCTGCGGTTTCTCGCTGCCTCTCCTCTCTTATCTTTCCCTATTTGTTGTGTTTGCCTGTCCTGAATAGACCGCGAGCAAGGACTGTCTCTTAGGTATGTTTGTACAATGCATATGCACTGTAGTGCTATACAAATAGTAAGTTATAGTTGTATCTCATAGGAAGGAACCTAGTCACTGTTATCACCCCCAGCAGCCTTAATCTACATGTGTCCCATAGCCACACAGAACAAGCCAGAATGGGGGTTCTCCTTACTAGCACCCCCTTCCAAGACTCTCAAACAAATTTCTCCTTGTAGAGGTACTGTACATTGCCCCAGTCATTCCCCTTTGTTCTGCCATAAGAACATAAGATATGCCATACTGGGTTAGACCAAGGTCCATCAAGCCCAGTATCCTGTTTCCAACAGTGGCCAATCTAGGTCATACGTACCTAGCCACTCCCTAACCCTTCTCCACTCTATAATTGCTTCCAACTGTGCGCATGGTAGCATGCTTGCAGATTAGGGACACCTAGCCCTCGGTAAATATAGCACTTGCCAAGCTAATCTTGGTGGCATCTTTCAAATTAATGTAAATATCCTTTTCTGAGATTCCTTTAGATAGGCCCTTGGAACCTCTACTGGCAGCAACATAAACAGAAAACGAAGACAGGGAATAGCCTAGTAGTTAGAGCAATAGCCTAATACCTCAGAGATCTGGGTTCAAGTCCCACTGGTGCTCCCTGTGACCTTGAGCAAATCACTTAACCCTCCATTGCTTCAGGTTCCAGCTTAGATTGTGAGCCCTTTGGGGACAGAGAAATACCTGAATGTAACTCATCTTGTACTACCATTAAAAAGGCATAAACTAAATATAAATACCCCAACCATGATGTCTATAAATCTACCCATTTATCCATATCTTGCCTAGTGGAATATAATTTAGTGAAGTCCTTACTTATATTTACACCTAAACATCAAATCAACTCATCTGCCCACTTAAATAGAAAGGAGTTATGGAAACTCTCTTCCAACTGCTCTCCCAGGTGAAGACCCAACACTTCTATCTTTGGGACAGCATTTTAATTTAAGTTAAAAAGCTAAAGAAATTGTATTAAAGTCCTAAGAGGCAATAAAGATGAGCTGTCCAGCAGCAGTCTCACTGGGGCATGTTTACTTATGTGCGGTAAATGTTTTTGCACCTACCGTGTGGCATATGTAAAAATGCCATGTGGTAGGTGCAAAACCTGTGCAGTATGAATCAAGCATCAGCCCTGTAGGTACTGCTCAGGGCATACGATTACCACACAGGCCCATGTTCCCTGCAGCGACAGGAAACGCAGGTCCCCTTGCTGCCTGCTGATGCAGGGAATACAGGCTAAAGGGTGGGAGCAAGGGGAGAACAGAGGAAGTAGCTGCTCTGTCTTCTCTGATTGGCAGTGGCAACATGCCCTTCGAGTTCAAGCTTGCAAAAGGGTGCCGATGCCTCGGATCTTCCAGTCTGTGGCACTAGCACCAGCAATGGCCAACCTCCTGCTTCCCCCTTATGTACTGCGGGAAATTGGCTGCATTTCGCCCACATTAGCTGTCACCGTGGCTCAATTTTTCCCGCTAGTGGCAGAATGAAAGCTAACACCCGTTAGTAAACATTGCCTATAGTGTATTATTAATTTTTCAGACTGAGCAAATGAATCTCTGCAGGAACTATAACGATGATTTAGGCTCCTAAACTGGCCTCTTTGAAAATGTACTAGTTCCTAAATTTATGCTCAAATTTCACAAAACTCTTACATTTAGGAAAAGTTTCAGCAGAAAACTCAGGCTTCAAAGTTTGACTGAAAATAAGGGACATGTTTAGCAACTCACCCTTTTTTGAATATCTGGCCTTATTTTTGCCCCTATCATTAAGGGCTTGCGGAAGGTAACTTATAACAGAGCACCTATGTAAAATTTTAAAAACATGCCTATTTTTTCTTTTTCTATTTTTTATTGACCACTGTATTATTCTGGTAGCTAACTCTGCAAACAATCCATCCCAACAGCAACATAAACATGGACTAGTACGCGTCCCATAGACATGGTCAAATGGACCACTGAGCATGAACAGGCTTATTGCACAAGAGCAAGTAACTCCTCCCCCTCCTCCCCCTCCAGAATACCAGTTTAACTCCAAACCACAAACTGGCAACTGCTGCTTTTGCTGCTCAGTGAAGAGACTATAGAGGCCTCGCCAGGTACCACATAGCTGTCTAATACCACAGTATGAGTAGACAGTGCACGGTGCATTAATTCTTTTATCCTTTCCAGCCACTTTCCCTCTGTGGGTGGTGCCAGACTGATCCAATTAGTCAACACACACTTATGTGCCTCCATTAACCCCAAATTAATAAGCTCTCATTTGTCTCTATTATGCAATTGTGACGCCTACATACCAAACAAAAGTAGGACCTCTTCCAATGGGGCATAGGTACCACTTCAAGAACTCACCATTTGTCCTCTGTAACATACTGTTTATTGTTCTTTGTAAATAGTTCCATGTAAATAGTTCTGAAACTGTTCCATGCAATGTTACCTGTACATAGTTACAAATACTGTTCTACGTAAAGTATACAGAAGTATACAAAAATGTTAACTGTTCCATGTAAACTGCCCTTGATCTCTGGAAGGGGCGGTATAGAAGAAATAGATAAATAAATAAATAAATAAATACCATGCGAAAGTACGACCTCTTCCAATAGGACACACGTACCGCTTCAAGAATTCACCATACCATGCAAAAGTAGGATCTCTTCAAATGGGGCACATGCACTGCTTCAAAAACTCTCCATACCATGCAAAAGTAGGACCTCTTCCAATGGGGTACATGCACTGCTTCAGGAACTCACCATACCATGCAAAAGTAGGACCTCTTCCAATGGGGCACACGCACCACTTCAAAAACTCACCATACCATACAAAAGTAGGACCTCTTCCAATGGGGCAAACGCACCGCTTCAAGAACTCACCATACCATGCAAAAGTAGGACCTCTTCCAATGGGGCAAACGTACCACTTCAAGAACTCGCCATATCATGCAAAATTAGGATTTATTCCAGTGGGGCACATGCACCACTTCAAGAACTCACCATGCCATGCAATACTAGGACCTCTTCTAATGGGGCACAAACACCGCTCCAAGAACTCACCATGCCATGCAAAAGTAGGACCTCTTCCAATGGGGCACATGCACCGCTTCAAGAACTCACCATACCATGCAAAAGTAGGATATCTTCAAATGGGGCACACACACCGCTTCAAGAAGTCACCATACCATGCAAAAGTAAGACCTCTTCCAATGGGACACATGTACCGCTTCAAGAACTCACCATACCATGCAAATGTAGGACCTCTTCCAGTGATGCTAACGCACCGTTTCAAGAACTCACTATACCATGCAAAAGTAGAACCTCTTCCAGTGGGACTAACGCACTGTTTCAAAAACTCACCATACCATGCAATAGTAGGACCTCTTCCAATGTGGCACATGCACTGCTTCAAGAACTCACCATATCATGCAAAAGTAGGATCTCTTCAAATGGGGCACATGCACTGCTTCAAAAACTCTCCATACCATGCAAAAGTAGGACCTCTTCCAATGGGGCACACGCACCGCTTCAAGAACTCACTATACCATGCAAAAGTAGGACCTCTTCCAGTGGGGCTAACGCACTGTTTCAAAAACTCACCATACCATGCAAAAGTAGGACCTCTTCCAATGGGGCACACACACCACTACAAGAACTCCCACACTCCTTCCCAGAGGCACTGCAAATCAGTGCACTGGATAAAACAATGAATATAGCTGCCCACTTCCTCTTAATATTTTACACAGTTAGCCAAGTCTGCTAGTGCCATCTTGAAGCAGTTGTTCATGTCAATGTGGCAATAGTGGAAAACTTTAAATTGCATCGCTCTCAAATCAGCATCTGCAATGCCCTGTAGGGCCCATGAAAACCAAAATTGAATCTCTTTGTGGCTAATGTCTCATCCTAACACTCTACTCCAATACTAAGCTAAAATCCAGAACATGAATCAACTTGTATTTGGGTCTCGCTTTATCTGGTACCAATCTGAAATTGAATTCCTCTTCCCAGTCTGTGTCTCCCCAACCCCAGGAGGACATATATAATGCCACACCTGTAGATAGACTTAGAAATGAGTGTGCCTCATCTTATAATTCTGCAAAACTGTACAATGTTGATTTATATAGAATCAGATCCTTAATTATGCCTGCCCCTTCCTTGTCTGTTCATTGTACATCTTCTTCCCTTCTGACCCAGGCATGAACTCTCCATTACCTTTCAGCGGTAAAAGGATCTAGGTCTGGTGACTTCTTCCTCACTTTTCCAGAAAAGCTGGCAAGCCGGTCCTGTGCCCTCTTCTCCTTCAACAGTGGTTCTTTGAGGTCTATTCACTAAGAAGAAAGGACTAAATGGTATAACCAGTTCTTCAGTACACAGTTTGCAATCCCCATTGGCCCATTTCCAGAGATAGCACAACTGACAAGTCATATTATAGAGTCGGAAATCAGGCAGACCCAATCTACTCTTCTCTTTAGGTAGGATCGACTTGTCCCAGTTCAGTCTAGTTCTTTTCTCCTTCTATAGAAAGTTCTGTGCTGCTGCTTGAAGCGTCTGCACATGTTCTCATATTATACAACATTGGATCATATGCAATAAATAAAGAAGCTTCAGCATCACCACCATCTTAACCAATGTGCAGCGGCCAAAGGACAGGGCGGATCCTTCCATAGTTGCAACTGCCTGGTCATTCCTTGCACATTTTCACCAATACCTGTCTTATATAGTCTAAGTTCCTTGGAACCCATACCCCAAGATACTTTATTTCCCCAATTCCCACTGAAAGGGAAAGGACCTGGTCCCCATTCCTGGAGGCTGGGATCCAAGAGCAAGACCATCCTCTTGTCATAGTTTACTTTTAAGCAGGTAAACTTCCCAAATTGTTCCAGTAGTTTAACTATCCAAGGGATGTCCTGCTCAGCCTCACCTATAGACAAAAATATGCCATCAGCAAACAAGCACATTTTCAGTTCCTTATCCCTGAAACCCAGGCAAAGCCCTTATACATATCACTAAAGATTCTAGAGTCACAATATCACTAAAGATTTTAGAGTCACAATATCACTAAAGATTCAAGAGTCACAATATCACTAAGGATTCTAGAGTCACAATATCATAAAGATTCTAGAGTCACAATATCACTAAAGATTTTAGAGTCACAATATCATAAAGATTCTAGAGTCACAAAATCACTAAAGATTTTAGAGTCACAATATCATAAAGATTCAAGAGTCACAATATCATAAAGATTCTAGAGTCACAATATCACTAAAGATTCTAGAGTCACAATATCACTAAAGATTTTAGAGTCACAATATCATAAAGATTCAAGAGTCACAATATCATAAAGATTCTAGAGTCACAAAATCACTAAAGATTCTAGAGTCACAATATCACTAAAGATTCAAGAGTCACAATATCATAAAGATTCTAGAGTCACAATATCACTAAAGAGGAATGTGGGCAGCCCTGTCTCATCTCCCCACCCATAAACCAACTAGTATTACCAAAGGAATCGTCAAAGTGCAACATATCAACCACAAACAGGGCGTTCAGTTACTATGTACCTAAATGCTGGAATGCTCTACCCCCTGACATTAGGGCGATTGCCGACCTATCGCAGTTCAGGAAGGCACTCAAATACCATCTTTTCCTCCAATACTACCCAACCACCAATGGCACCTAGACATCCCCTCTGAAGAGATGACCCACGTTCACTATGATAATTTTACTCATTACCATGTAAATATCTCATGTATATCATAATTGACCCCTGTTATCCAAGTTACTCCTCACCATGTAAATATCTCATGTATATAGTTACCCCTGTTATCCAAGTTTGATCCCCTGTTCGATGTAAAACCAAACAGCATGTTGTTATGGTTGTTGTGTTATAATGTAAACCGCGCTGATGCCAAATAGTGCGGTATATAAGAGATTGTAATAAATAAAAAAATAAAAACAAATGGATCGATCACCTAATCATGTATTAAGATTGTGACATTCAATCCTGAATACAGCAGGTGTATCCACTCTGAGATAGTCCTATAATGTCCTGTTGCTCCCAACAAATTTTATCAAAGGCTTTTTCTGCATCAAGGCTTAAGCTGAGCCCATTATTTGTAGTCAAAGCTGCAAGCAATTTACAAATATTTCTAAGCCCACTACGTCCCCTTACAAAGTCTTCCTGGTCCTCTCCTATTAAGGTGGGAAGAATGACCCCCAGTTGATTTCCAGCACTAGTGCTAACAGTTTCACATTCATATTTATTAAAGATATTGGATGATGCAATCCTACATCTTGAGGATACCGCTGCTTTTTAAGCAGAAAAACTGTCAAAGGTAGTGAGGAGCTGCAGAGTGAATGTATTTATAGGTCAGCAGGAGAAGTTTGAACTGGATGCGGAAATGGATAGGAAGCCAATGAAGAGACTTGAGAAGAGGGGTAATATGAGCATGACGAGGCTGGCGGAAGATTAGCCACACAACAGGAACAGATTGAAGGGGAGAGAGATTGCGGGAGACCAGCAATGAGTAGGTTAAAATAGTCAAGATGGAAGGTGATTAAGGAGTGGATAAGTGTCTTAGTAGTGTGTTCAGAAAGGAATGGGCAGATTTTGTTGATGCTAAAGAGAAAGAAATTGCAGGTCTTAGCTATCAGATAGATGTGTGTGGTGAAGGAGAGAGAGGAGTCAAAGACAACCCCAATGTTGCGAGCCAAGGAAACAGGAGAAGTAGAGAGTTATCCACAGAGTCTGAGAAAGGAGGTTTTAGGGGAAAAAATAAGAAGCTAAGTTTTGGGCATATTCAATTTCAACGGTGGTGAGACATCCAAGCAACAGTGACAGAAAGGCAGGCAGAGATCCGGGTCTGGATTGCTGGAGAGATTTCGGGTGTAGAGAGGTAGATCTGGGAGTCATCAGCGTAAAGATGGTACTGAAAGCCATGGGAAGAAATGAGTGCACCAAGGGACTGGGTATAGAGAGAGAAAAGGAGCGGACCCAAGACAGACCCTTAGGATACACCAACAAAGCAGGATAGCAGCAGAGGATCCACCAGAACAAACACTGAAAGAGCAATGGGAGAAATAAGAGGAGAACCAGGATAGTACAGAGCCCTTAAAACCAAGCGAGGACAGGGTATCAAGAAGAAGGTTGTGGTCAACAGTGTCAAAAGCAGCAGAGAGGTCACGAAGGATGAGGACTTCCGTCCAAAACGTGAAGGTGGTGATGCCCCCTGTCTCATGACTGTTAAAAGAGGTCACCCCACATTACCTCACCTTATAGTAAGAATTGCTTAGGAAGTGTTCCTCATGATGTCATACAGAAGGAACAAGAACTCAACAGGTTTACATCGAACATTTAGTTAAGCCATTTTACAAACAGCTTTTAAAGATCTCGCCAGCGAGGGGAGGGGCATAGTGGAGGCGTGTCTGGAGTGGTGCAACAGACTTAGACATCTCCACTTGATTTCAGAGATGTCAGGGACATCGGTGACCCCATCCAAATTCAAATCTGCTCCAGGCATGAATAGACATTGGGAAAGTGCTTGTTTTGACTTTAAAACATCCAGATGGCACTGTTAGGGAATAGAAGGAACATATAGTGCTCTGTGTGAATTTATGTGCATGTGACTGAGAATCTGAGTAAATCTGAGTGGAGGAGTGGCCTAGTGGTTGGGGCAAGGTACTTCATGCCGGAAGGTCGGGGGTTCAAATCCCACTAGAGGACAGCAACCTTGGGCCGGAAGGACTGGGGTTTCTAGTCCCACAGGTGCTCCTTGTGGTCTTGGGCAAGCCACTTAACCCTCCATAGCCCATGTTCCCTGTAAAATAGTTATCTCCAAGTTATAATGCCCTGTTCAATGTAATTTCAGTTTGTTCAATGTAAACCGCACTGATGCAGAATAGTGCGGTACATAAGAGAATATAAATAAATGAATATATAAAGTGGGCAGGAGTCTATGTAAAAATACCATTACCTCAGATAGTCTTATCCAACTGCTTGGAGCTGGCAGAAACACACTGAACGAACTCTCTCTGAACTCATTCCCCGCGGGTAGAAGTGCTCACATAGCAGGGGCACCCAAGTTTTGTGCCGGTAGATTTTCCATAGGAAGTAATCCATATAAATTTGAAAATTGAATCTTGTAATGGATTGATATTCAACAGCACCATTTTAAATGAGACCCAGATATTCAACGCTGGAATCATCTCTGGCCACTGGCGCTGAATATCAAGTTTGCTTGTTCAGTGTTTTAGGTAAGCAGTCAACGGCGATGTTCAGCTACTGGCCAGATAGTTAAAGCGGCTAACGTTAGGTCAGCCTTGTTTTGGTTTAGCTTTAGCTGGGTTAAGTTAATCAGGCAGTGGCTGAATATTGGCTACTGACTGGTTAAGCTGCCCTTCGAACGCCCCAATGCTACGTGGTTAGTTAGCACCAAGGCGTGTAACAACATTAGTAGGGGATATTTGGGGGCAGAAAATGGTTATGTACCACCAAATATCTTGCTCACCTGGATTAAAGTGGTTAGAATGTCTAAGGTGATTTAATCCTTTTGGATATGCCGCCCTGTGTGTATTGTTTTACAAATCTTCTGAAAACAAACCCCAACATCACCTCGTAGAGAGTCATTTTGTAAAAGACCAAGCGTGAGCTGTTAGAAGTTTATCTAAACGCAAAGAAAAAGCAAGAGAAATTGAAGAGGTGACTAGCGCCTCTAAGTGATTTTCTGGGCTTTAGATAATTACACTACAGCGGGGAGTTCACTCTATAAGTGTTTCAGCTTCTCACTAACCAGCCGGGTGAATAGAAAGTTTGCTGAAGAGGCCCCGGTCTCACTCTCTCTCTCAAAGAAGCCCATGCAATGGAGTAGAATCAGAATAAACCCAGAAAAGGGAGGGAGAAGGTAATTTTCAAAGACATTTAAGCTGGGTAAATTACTCTTCTCAAACATGTGCACAAGTACTTTAAGTCACATTGAAGAGGCCACTCTGAGGCTGTGTTTAGTAGGAATGCAGAGAATGTTATTTGTACATAGGATTTTCAAACCTACATGTGTTATTTTGCCTCTCATCAGCTGCCTGTGCAAACACTTCTAATGTGCTTTGAAAATGTTTCCTAAAACACAGGATTGGCAGGTGCCAACACAGACCGCAGCTCTGCGGACTGCTTTAAATGTGCCCGCAGTCAGTCGAATCATGATGTAGGCTGAGGGAAAAACTCATTAGACCGCTCCCCTTCCTTGCATGGCTGCTGTGTCCATGGACAACACTATGGAGAAAGAGCAGTAGAAGAGGACGTTGAATGAGATTTGTCCTATAGGATTTGTGGAAATTCTCTCAGCTGGTTCTCGTGTGTAGCTCAGAACCTCTGTAGTAGATTTATTGTCACAGGAAGAGCAGAGGAGCAGGTGGCTGCACTCGGAATAACACAGAGAGTTTGGGCTGGCAGCTTACCAGTGCGGCTGTGTGCTGCTGTAGGCAAGGAGCTGAGCATGACGACTCCGTCCCAGTTCAGAGAACACTCACAGCCCCCCAGGGGAGGGATCAATCATCAGCCTCGGAGGCCAGATCTGCATGCTCCAGGCGAGCCACTAGCCAAGGCCTGGCAGGCAAGGGAGGAAACGCCAGGCCCCAAAACCCAAACAGAACATAGAATAACATCTCAAGTATTACAGTCATTTCAAACCACAAGAAAAGTCCTTGCAAATATTGACTTTAGGGCATGACCTAAAAAATGAAAGCCTGCGCTGTTTGTGGTTTAACCCACAGAAGCCAACGCCTGTTCTATCACTGTTTACAAACAGGGCTGGTGCGTATGAAAAGCCAGCCCAGGTCCAACACTGGATTCCTCATTAACATACCGTGAGCGTGTAATTACACCTTGAATGGGAGGCACAGAGCCAAGAGATGAAGATGTTCACTCAAAAAGTGAAGGTTTGACACTCCAGACTCTGCCACCAAGTCAAATCATGTCTATTAACCAGAGCTTAGGGACAATTAAGAAAAAAAATCACTTCTATCTTTTTCAAGAGTTTTTATTGGTATAAATGTTGCACTTTTTCTTTCTAAAGCAAGTATTGGAGGGATCTCTTGTTTTGTACCATTTTGAATGATGCTGTGATCTGGCTGGGCTGCAAACAAGGACAAGCGAATATGCCCGCAGTGCTTTCAGGACCCTTCCCGCTTGTCATATGCATATAGCACAGAAAGAAACACGTTGTAGCCTGAGAGATGCGTTCTCATCGTAGCTCATTCCCCTGCTGTGTGTATGCAAAAGGTTTTTCCCATTAGGGTTGAAGATCACAAAATAGAGATTTGGTAATGTTATAACCCATTAATTGGGGTGAGATGGTGGGGTTCTCTCAGTTCTACCTCTTTGCAGAGGAGTCCTTTTATCCGAGAGTTACACATTAAGCACCAACCCAACTGAAGAGCAAACAATAAGGAAATGATAAGGGGGGAGAGGTACTTCTGCCCACTAAAGAAGAGCGGGGCCTGGGCGTGATTATTTCTGATGATCTTAAAGTGGCTAAAACAGGTAGAAAAGGCGACAGCAAAAGCTAGAAGGATGCTTGGGTGCATAGGGAGAGGAATGGCCAGCAGAAGAAAGGAGGTGATAGTGCCTCTGTACAAGTCTTTGGTGCGACCTCATTTGGAGTATCGTGTCCAATTCTGGAGACCGCACCTTCAAAAGGATATAAATAGGCTGGAGTCAGTACAGAGGGTGGCTACTAAAATGGTTAGTGGTCTTCATTATAAAGCATATGAGGACAGACTTAAGGATCTTAATATGTATACTCTAGAGGAAAGGCAGGATAGAGAAGATATGATAGATATGTTTAAATTGTTCCGTGGCATAAATGCCGAAGAGGAGAGTCTGTTTAAGCTGAAAGCAAGCTTTGCTATGAGGGGACATAGGATGAGGGTGAAAGGGGATAGATTCAGGTGTCATATGTAGAAATATTTCTTTAGGGAAAGAGTGGTAGATGCATGGAATAGTGTCCTAGTGGAGGTAGTAGAGACAAGCACAATATCTGAATTCAAGAAAGCATGGGACAAACACAGATCTCGAAAAGAAACAGGGACTATTGTAGTTGATATGAAAGGGCAAACAAGATAGGCCATATGGTCTTTTATGCATCATGTTTCTATCTAGGGGAGGGTTGGCAGTCCTGGACTGCTTGAAGTGAGATGCTGGGACCAGGAGGCCTCGGGTTTGAAGAGTGCATCAAACTAATGGAGGGTGGCACTCTATGTTAAACAGGGCATTGAGCCAAAGAGAATAAAGGTTAAGAACATAAGAAATACCAAAGTAGGTCAAACCAAGCTCCTTCAAGCCCAGTATCCTGTTTCCAACAGTGGCCAATCCAGGTCACAAGTACCTGGCAAGTTCCCAAAGAGGCACACAGGTTCCACAATGCTTGTCCTGGGGTAAACAGTAAGGATGTGGTTGAAAACTACAGGCCGGTTAGTTTAACTTCGGTGGTGAGTAAATTATTGGAAACGCTGCTGAAAGAGAAAATAGTGAGGTTTCTGGAGTCCAGCGGATTACAGGATCCGAGGCAGCATGAATTCACCAGAGGCAGGTCTTGTCAGACAAATCTGATTGATTTCTTTGACTGGGTGACCAGGGAGTTGGACTGAGGGAGAGCTCTAGATGTGGTGTATTTAGATTTCAGTAAAGCCTTTGACACTGTTCCTCACAGACGACTTATAAACAAACTGAGCACCCTAGGGATGGACCCTAAAGTTACTGCTTGGGTTAGAAATTGGTTGGGTGGGAGGTGACAAAGAGTACAAGTAAATGGAGCTCACTCTGAGGAGAAGGATGTTACCAGTGGTGTGCCCCAGGGATCTGTCCTTGGTCCGATTCTTTTTAACATCTTTGTTAGTGATATAGCGGAAGGGCTGTCGGGTAAGGTTTGCCTCTTTGCAGATGATACCAAAATCTGCAATAGAGTAGACACCCAGGAAGGTGTAAATAACATGAGGAGGGATCTAGCTAAGCTTGAAGAATGGTCTGGAATTTGGCAGCTGGGATTTAATGTTAAAAAATGTAAGGTCATGCATTTGGGCTGCAGCAATCCAAGGGAGCAATACAGTATAGGAGGTGAAGTACTTTTGTCAACTAAAGAAGAGCGGGACCTAGGCGTGGTTGTGTCTGATGATCTTAAAGTAGCTAAACAGGTAGAAAAGGCGACGGCAAAAGCTAGAAGGATGCTTGGGTGCATACGGAGAGGAATGGCTAGCAGAAAAAACGGAGGTGATAATGCCTCTGTATAAGTCTTTGGTGCGACCTCATTTGGAGTATGGTGTGCAATTCTGGAGACCGCACCTTCAAAAGGATGTGAACAGGATGGAGTCGGTGCAGAGGGTGGCTACTAAAATGATTTGTGGGCTTCATTATAAAGCATATGAGGACAGACTTAAGGATCTTAATATGTACACCTTAGAGGAAAGGCGGGATAGAGGTGATATGATTGAGATGTTTAAATACCTCCGTGGCATAAATGTTCAGGGAGAGAGCCTCTTTCAATTGAAAGCAAGTTCTGCTATGAGGGGACATGGGATGAGGGTGAAGGGAGATAGATTCAGGAGTGATATGCAGAAATATTTCTTTACAGAAAGAGTAGTGGATCCATGGAATAGTCTCCCGGTGGAGGTGGTAGAGATGAGGACAGTAACTGAATTCAAAAAAGCATGGGACCAACACAGAGGATCTCTAAAGGTAAAAAGTGGACTGTTGTAGTTGTTGTTATGGAAGGACAGACTAGATAGGCCATGTGGTCTTTTTCTGTCATCATGTTTCTATGTAATTAAATTATCTATGTAATTTCCTGGGTCCTCTTTAATAATGGTTTATGGATCTTTCCTCCAAGAACTTGTCCAAACCTTTTTTAAACCCGGCTACACTAACAGCTTTTACTGCATCCTCCGGTAACGAACATACCTGGTCTCTTGCCTCTCAGAATCACCCATTCCTGCCCCCGCCCCAACACCCCTTAGAAGCGTGTTATATACCAGGTGATATCCATTCGCCCGGGCTTTACCTGAATACACTTACCATATTAGTTGTGTCGTGTGCTGGTCGTTGGTCGCTTTATAGTTTGCTTTCTTTAAACGTTTTTGGGCAGATACAACAAAGTGTCAAGAATTTGGTGATTTTGGCGGGCTTTTCCAATTTTGTTCTAACTTGCCTATGCCTTGCCTTCAAATTGGTTCAAACCACTATGACTTTTGTTTGCCTCTGCAATTTTATTTTGCCTAGCCTTTGTGTTGATCCTACAATGCGATTTTATTTCGCCTTGCCTTTGCGTTGATTCTACACTGTGTGCAGAATTTATTAAATCGCGTGTGGTGGTATTTGAACTTGTTTGGAGGTATTTGATTTTATCTGGTTTGCTGGACAGGTGTTTGAGTTTTTTTGATGATTGTTTGGTGGTATTTGATTATTGGTGCCAGTATGATGATTTCTTATTTTTACTTTTAGAACTGCATGTGTGGTTTTGGCATCTCCAGTCCTTGTATTGCACATCATCCAGAGGTCTTCAGCTCCTGTTGATCTTTAATACTTTGGGACAGTGACATTTTTGGACCAGATTCAGCCAGGGTTTATACTAACTTAGCAGGTTTGACCATATTACATCCAGCCACCCCAGTATAACGAAGATGAGCGTTCCAAAGAAGAGCAAAACCTACCACTTTCATGATGAATGGGAAATGGACTACTTCTTCATCATGGTGAAAGACACGTGTTGTTGTCTAATTTGTAACGCCCCAGTATGCTTACCCAAAAAGGGTAATCTGGAACGTCATTATAAGGCTCTGCATAGCAATAATTTTGATGATGATTTTCCACCCAAAAGTGAAATTCGTAAACTGAAGCTCAAAGAACTTGAATCGAAATTGGCTACTGTCACACCACCACCACTCGCCTCTAGGTTAGAGGGGCATGGATTATTGAAGGAACTTTCTGCTGTATGCTTTTTCAGATTTTTTTTAAAACTATTTCCCTGCTATGCCCTCTGGGAAATGTAGTCCTTACTCAGTTGTATGAGTGCACCATGCAGAAAGCTGTAGTCAGGCTCAAGTAGGTAAGGAAAATGACAGAAATTTATTATTTTTATATACACAATGGTTCCATCATACCACACATAGGATTGTTGGTTTCAGGACTCTTGGAAGCAAAAATTGTCCAAAACATCTACAACCACAAAATGCAGTTTTAAAGGTTCTCTCTATTGCAGGATACACAGTCTTTACCAGCAAGCTTATTGTATTCCCTTCTTAGCCTTGCTGGCTAAAGCACAAAACAAAAAGCACATTTAACGTCTGTGGTAAACTTCCCCTTTATAAAACACATGGGTTCTCAGCCACCCTGTTTGTGGAATAAGGATACCTTTTTCCTGGATAACCTTCTTTCAGGACTGGCTTGCTTTTTCTATGTTCCCCAGGTTTATACCTTGGCACAAGGAACAGTCCATGGGAGTGTCCTCCTCAATCAGCTTCACCTCAGGCTCTCCCAGCTGCATAGGCTCTGACTCCCCGTCCTGCTCAGCATGCTCAGCTATCAGCCTCCCAGGGGATCTTGGAGTCTCTCTTGTTCCAGGCTCCAAACTCTCCTGCAGCCATGCTACATGCCAAATAGCACTCTCTCCAGCTGGAAGCTCCATTCCTCTGCTCTGCTCAGCCTGGCTTCCTGCTTCTCCTCTCCTCCTCTCCACTAAATCATACTCTGCTCTGGGTTTATACTTCCAGGGCTCTAGCTCCAACCCCACCCTACTCAGGTGACGGCAATCAGCCTGACTCCGGGCACCTGAGTGCTTGAAGCATTCACTGCCTAAGGGGTTCTGAGCCTTGTATCCTCTCCCCTTCATTCCACTAGGGAGAGCTTGAAATGTTTTCCACGTGGAAGTTTTCTGATTCCTGGAGGTGTTTATGGCTTTCCTACCCTGTCTTGGTAAAAGGGGGCCCTTTACTAGGGTGAATTCCCTGTCTCTTTGTCCTCCCCCCAGACTCCAGATAGGCCTCCTTGCCACACTACTCAGCAACAGTTGATGGCGAAGCCAAGGTCACATTCGGTCAATGCAACCATAGCATCCTTCAAGGTCAGCAACCTGATCGCAAAGAAATGCAAACCTTTCACTGAAGGGGAATTTGTAAAAGATTGTTTTCTTGAAGCAGCTGATAATCTTTTTGAAGGATTTAAAAATAAGAAAGAGATCATAGCTGCTATTCAAGATGTACAATTGTCACGAAACACAGTCATGCGGCGAATAGAAAAGATGTGTGGAGAAACAACTGAACAATTGTTGGAGGATGTTTCAAATTGTGTTGCTTTCTCACTCCAACTGGATGAATCTACAGACATAAGAGACAAAGCCCAGTTACTAGTCTTTATCCGGATGGTTTTTGAAGACTTCAGTGTTAAAGAAGAACTACTTGGAATGATTTCTTTAAAAGGGAGAACTACCGGTCAGGAAATATTCAGTTCTTTCCATTCTTTTGTGACATCTTCCATTGCATAGACTTGTTTCCATCACTACTGATGGAGCAAGAGCAATGACATGTGAGGTTAACGGTTTCATAGCCCTCTGTAGACAGCATGACAACTTCCCAGATTTCCTTTCTTACCACTGCATCATTCACCAGCAAGTTTGGCAAGCAAGAGACTCAATACAAAGACTGTTATGGACATCACTTTCAAAATTGTAAATTCAGTTCATGGAAGATCACTTCAAAGATGGCTTTTCAATCTTATTCTTGATGAAGGGGCAGTGGAAATCATTTTGCACACAGATGTAAGGTGGCTAAGTAGGCACAAATTTCTGCAAAGATTTTGTGACTTGCTGAATAAAATAAGAAGTTTTTTGAATGAGAGGGTAGATGACCAAGCAGAGTTGGAAGATGAGGCGTGGTTATGTGATCTGACATTTCTCACTGACTTTACAGGTGAACTAAGTGATATGAACCTTGAACTACAAGGTAAAAACAAATGCACTGGCGAGATGATGAGTACAGTTTCATCCTACAACAGCAAATTTGAGCTAATGATGACTGACCTTGCAAACAACACTTTTGATCATTTTCCTAATACGCATGACCATCTGGGACAATATCCAAATTTTGTTTTTCAGAATGAGAAGTATGTGACAGAAATCTGTTCTGTTATCCAGGAATTCGAAAATAGATTGTGACTTCCAAAAAATTGGAACAGTTGTGGAGTACTTGTCATACCTATTCAAAGTAGATGTAGACATTAAAGAAACTGCAGCTGCTATCAGTAAAAATTACTCATTGAACAAGTCATCTCTTGAAAACAAAATATTAACCCTTAAAATGACATTTTTCTCAAGACTCGTGCTGAGCAAGAATCGTTTTGGAAGCTAGTGCCTAGAGACAAATTTCCCAACTTGAGAAGATGCAGTGAAACTGTACACTCCTGTTTCAGTTCAACTTATTTGTGTGAATCTGCGTTTTCCCATCTGAAAATGACAAAGAGTACACAATGTTCCAACATGACAGATGAACATCTCCAGGATTCCCTGAGACTGGCCCTCATGCAATATTCACCCAACTTCAAAAAGCTGGTGGATGAAATGCAGGCTCAGACATCTCACTAATGAGCAAGAGTGAAATATTAAAGATTGTGCAAGATCAGCCTGGATCAATACTCAACCTAAATTTAACACAAATTACTCAATAAAAGTTAAAGAAAGTTATTACTCAATAAAACTTTAAGAAAACATGTACTTTCCATTTCCCCTCGCAGTTCTTACTGGATCTTCGTCTCTCTGTTTTGTTTTTGCTTAATTTGCTTAACAGCTGATCACATCCAGGTAAATGACAGAAGGTTCATTAAAAATGGGGGGGGGGGGGGGAAACCTCCAACTTTATTGGGTTAAAATTTAATTTGAAACTTAATTTTCATGGTGGTAGATCACCGGCACTTTTGGCCGGAAAACGTAGATCACGACCTGTTCGAAGTTGGACATGCCTACTATAGGCCAATATTCAGCCTTCCATTTTTAGCCAAAATTATAGAAAAAGCTGTTTATTCGCAACTCTCCAACCACATTGATACTCATGCCCCATTAAATGAGCACCCAATAAGGATTCAGGCCATATCATAGTATTGAGACCTTGCTAATTGGGCTCTTTGACAATCTGATAAAGGTCATAGATAACCCTAAATGAGCAGTCATCTAATATTTTTAGCTGCTGCCTTTGATTCAATTAGTCATCCAATCCTCATAGAAAGGTTCACGCTAATTGGATTATATGGGACTAATTTAAAATGGTCCCAATCCAACCTCTCTGATCGATATCAACAAGTGAAAATAGAGCAACAGACATCAACATCATTCTCACAGAAAAAGGGAAGACCAGAGGGTTTGGTTCTTTCTGCCCTACTATTTAACATTCTTTGCTTCAGTTTTTACTGAGGAAGATGTAGGGATGTTACCCATAACTGAAATGGTATTTAAAGGTGATGCTGCAGAATTGAAGGAAATATTGCTACACCTGGAAGATGTATTACAATAATTTGATAAACTGAAGAGTAGCAAATCACCTAGACCGGATGGTATTGTCACAAGCACAACGCCCAAAGCCACTTGCCTTTAGTGGTTGAGGGGCATGGTGGTTGAGGATTCCTTCTTCTATCAGCTCTTAGCAGCCCATTTCTTCATGTTGGCTTCTGGGAAGTGTAGTACTGCTAAAATAGGTTGGTGCTTTAAGTAGAAGGTTTGTAGTTGAGGTAACCGAGGGTAAGGCTTGTAACAGAAAGTTTATTTCCATAACACAAAACACAGCAGGTTCAAGGTATCATTTACAGGATTATAACTGCAGGATTTGTATAAGGTACAGCAAATAATGGCAAACAAACCAAAAGAACTCAGAAATGGCTTCTTAAAGTCCTCTTACTTGCAGAAGTATTGCCTTTAGAAACTAGGCTGCCACTTTCCTTTTTTAGTCCTTGTTAAACAGAGCATAAAGAAAAATTCAAGCTTAATTCTTCTACAGCAGTTTGGTTTCTGCCAGTCTCAAAAACCTCTCTAGGCTGCATTTCCACTTGAAACCAACTGCATGGGTTCTGACTCACCGACCTGGTCAGACTGCTCAGCTGACAACTTCTCTGGTGGTCTGAAAGCTTCTCCACTTTCTGGCCCCCACCTCTGTTGCCAACCTGTTGCAGGGAATTCAGCTCTCTCAGCTCTGGGTAGCTCAGCTCTTCTCCAAGAATCAGCTCCTTCTTTCAGCCTCTGTCTCAGCTGCCCTCTCGGCTGCTCTCCTTCTCGTCTCTCTCTCTCTGCATAATCTAACCCAGGTTTATACCTCCAGGATTCTAACCCCACCTCTTTCTTTCCCAGGTGTTGGTAATCCCCCTGCCTTCTGGTATTAGAATAATCCGTGCACTTGTTAAAGTAAGGGCTTTGGTCCTCGTGCTTGCAATCCCTCTTTCTTACTTTATCAGTCTTTGTGTGAAACTTATTCCAGCTGAGGTTTTTCTATCTTTGAAACCTGGCTGTGGCTTTCTCTCCCTGCACTCCTAGAAGGGGACCCTTAACTAAGGTGAATTTGTTATGCTTCTCACCTCCCCCACTCTCAGGATAGCTGACTCTGTCTTGAAGGACTAGAAAGGGGGACTGTTACTTCTGGAGAGAAATCTGCAACCTCTGTCTTGAAGGACTAGAAAGGGGGACTGTTACTTCTGGAGAGAAATCTGCAACTGTGAGTATATACTTCTGGCAATTTTCTAAAAAGAATTCTTTGTATTAAAGCTACTTAATCTGTGAACCCACTGTTTTTTGTTGGATCAGTTAGGGCCTAGTAGCAGCAATTAAAGTTTGAATTTAAAACACAGAGGAGAGCTTTCTGGTTACATTTCATACCCAGCAGAGAGATTGTAGTTTAAATTTCATAAGAAGTTAGAGCCTAGCAGCAGCTAAGAGCTATAATTTAAATCAAATCAGAATTTAGCTTACCTCAGCAGCACAAGACAGGGTACTGTGCAGCAGCCCTCTTTTAATAAGTGTTATTTCCCTCCCTCCCCTGGGATAATCGTAGCTTTATAGGTACTTACACATCTTAAAAGACAAGAGGTGCTTTCAGGTGAAGCTCATTACCCAAATCAGTCATACACTAAGGACATGAGATTAATTAAGCTTCAGGTGAACAAGGTATATTAAAAGTATTAGGTACAGTTTTATTGGTATAAACACCCATAGCAACCCCTAGTAAGTAAGAACTTAAAGATCTAGACACAAACTTAAAACTAAGATGCAGACAGCAGTCCAGCAGCGGGATGGGGGCTTTCCAGTCTTTTGCATTGAGTGTCACATGTATGATTTTCTCCCAGTTGGTGAGAGGTCTTACGTGTGCACTAGGTGCAAGGAGCTCTCTTCTATCAGGGAACAAGTCCGTTCTCTAGAGGCTAAAGTAGCAGACTTGGAAAACATAAGACAGACAGAGAGGTACATAGACGAGACCTAAAGGGATATAGTCCTGAAGTCCCACCTCCAGTCTGGCAGCACCCCTGTTGCCATGGGGGAGAGAGGTCACGTGACAGGAGAGCATCACCCTGGTGTGGCAGGAAGTGATCCTGTAACTAGGACCTGTCCTCCAGGTGATGTAAAACCCTCTCGCACCGAGGACGTTTCTCCAGGGCCATGTGCCCATGAGGGAAGGGTTAGGACAGCCGTTATAGTTGGTGATTCGATCATTAGGCATGTAGATAGCTGGGTGGCTGGTGGACGTGAGGATCGCCTGGTAACATGCATGCCTGGTGTGAAGGTAGCGGACCTCACGCGCCACCTAGATAAGGTCTTAGATAGTGCTGGGGAGGAGTCTGCTGTCTTGGTACATGTCGGTACCAATGACATAGGAAAATGTGGTAGGGAGGTTCTGGAGGCAAAATTTAGGCTTTTAGGTAGGAAGTTGAAATCCAGAACTTCCAGGGTAGCATTCTCCGAAATGCTTCCTGTTCCACGCGCAGGACCCAAAAGGCAGGCAGAGCTCCGGAGTCTCAATGCGTGGATGAGACAATGGTGCAGAGATGAGGGTTTTGGATTTCTTAGGAACTGGGGAACATTCTGGGGAAAGGAGGGGCTCTTCCGAAGGGATGGGCTTCACCTTAACCGGGATGGAACCAGGCTGCTGGCATTAACCTTTAAAAAGGAGATAGAGCAGCTTTTAAACTAGATATTAGGGGAAAGCCGACAGTCACCCAAGAGCGGATGGTTCGGAAGAATGTATCCTTGAAGGATACTACCAAAAGCAGAGAGGTTCCACAAAAGAGTAAAGTAGCCCAAATGCCCTCAAGTATGGAGCAGACAGAGCTTAAAGATCCCAATTTACCCATGTCTAACAATAGCCAAATTAACATGAATAAAATACATTCTCTAAAATGCTTGTATGCAAATGCTAGAAGTCTAAAGAATAAGATGGGAGAGTTAGAATATATAGCACTAAATGAAAGGTTAGATATGATTGGAATATCAGAGACATGGTGGAAGGAGGACAACAAGTGGGACACTGTGATACCTGGGTACAAACTATATCGTAATGATAGAGCTGATCAAATAGGTGGAGGGGTTGCGCTCTATGTTAGAGAGGGCATTGACTCAGAAAGGATTAAAGTTTTGCAGGAAACAAAATCTGCTGTAGAATCTATATGGATTGAAATTCCATATAAAAGGGGGAAGGCGATGGCAGTGGGGGTGTACTATCGAGCACCTGGCCAAAATGACCAAATGGATGATGAAATGCTCAAAGAAATCAAGGAAGCTAACAAAAGTTACAGCACAGTAATAATAATGGGCGATTTCAATTACCCCGGTATCGACTGGGTCAGTGTCACGTCAGGACATGCTAGGGAGATAAAGTTCCTAGATGAAATAAATGACTGCTTCTTGGAGCAGCTGGTTCATGAACCGACCAGAGGGGAAGCCATATTAGACATAGTCCTTAGTGGAACACCAGATCTAGTGCAAGAGATAAGGTTGTTGGGGCCACTTGGTAATAGTGATCATAGCATGATCGCCTTTGATTTAATTAGTGGAGGAGGGATAGTAAGGAAATCCACAGTACTACCTTTTAACTTTCAAAAGGGAGACTATGATAAAATGAGGAAAACAGTTAAGAAAAAACTAAAAGGAGCAGTTGCAAAGGTTAAAGACGTACATCAAGCTTGGGTGTTGTTGAAAAATACTATCTTAGAAGCCCAAACCAGCTGTATTCCATGCTTTAAGAAAAGTGGAAGGAAGTCAAAAAAACTGCCAGCATGGTTTAAAGGTGAGGTCAGAGAGGCTGCTGTTGCCCAAAAAGCATCCTTCAGGAAATGGAAAAAAGAGCCAAATGATGAAACCTGGAAACAGCACAAGCACTGGCAAGTCAAATGCAAGGCATTGATAAGGCAGGCAAAGGGAGAATTTGAGAAGAAGCTTGCTGCGGAAGCAAAAACGCGAAGTAAAGACCTTTTCAAGTACATTCGTAGCAAAAAACCTGTGAGAGAGTCAGTTGGTCCATTAGATGATAAAGGGGTTAAAGGAGCACCAAGAGGTGACAAGGCGATAGCGGAGACTGAATGAATTCTGAATTCTGAATTCTGAATGAATTCTTTGCTTCAGTCTTTACTGAGGAAGATGTAGGGATGTTACCCATGACTGAAGTGGTATTTAAAGGTGCGGAAGAATTGAAGGAAATATCGATACATTTATTCTATGTATATAGTTCTCCCATGTTATCCAAGTTTATACTCCTGTTATATGTAATACCGAACAGCCTGTTGTTCTGGTCTTTGTGTTCATCTGTAAACCGCGCTGATTATAAATAGTGCGGTATATAAAAAACTGAAATAAATAAATAAATAAATAAATAAAAATAAGATGTATTACAACTATTAGATAAACTGAAGAGTAGCAAATCACCTGGGCCGGATGGTATACATCCAAGGGTGTTAAAAGAACTGAAATAGGAGATTGCAGACCTGCTATTAGTAATCTGTGACCTATCATTAAAATCATCTCTAATACCTGAAGATTGGAGGATCACCAATGTCACACCAATGTTTAAAAAGGGTTCCAGGGGTGATCCAGGAAACTACAGACCAGTGAGCCTGACATCAGTACCGGGAAAAATGGTAGAAACCATCATAAAGAATAAAATTACTCATCATGTAGATAGTGTGACACGGAAGATCTGCCCTGTGCCTTAAAAACACAGAAATCTGCTGTGTATAGCTCAGATTCTGACAGGCAGGTAGATCAGAAGCTTCCTAGTTACCATAGGCAACCAAAACAAGCTGAGACACGAGGTCTGCAGTCATGCCTAGTTAGCAAACACTCCCGCGTTGATCAGGAAAACAGTTTTCACATGGGCAAGAAAACGCCCCTAAAGCTGTATAAAAAATGTCCAAAGCAGACAGAGTTAGAGCAAGACCGAGACCAAGACAGAGACCAGGAAGCTGCAGGAGCTTGGCAAATTGGAGGACACTTGCAGGTCTCAGACGGAGGCTCAGAATACTCTTATACTGACTCTGAACTGCCTGAACCTTGGAGCAGAAAGCCACAGAGGAATTATCAAAAGGAAACAAAGTTACCTTCACCAAGAGAGGTTAGTTACAGGAAATACTCACCTCTGAAGCAGTGTGATTTTCCCAGGCACCGAGCTCAGTAGAAGGAACGTGAGGCAGTTGGTAACAAGCCATATGTATTTGAGAAGCAGAGCTGCTTAAAATACTTACAACCCTGTGAGAGGGAAAGTAATCCTGTTGAGGATATCTGTATGCTTCATGAGGATGAATGTATGCTCCTAAAACCCTGCAGGAGACTTCCAAAAGAAAAGTCTTCCATTAGCAGAACAGGACAGTGCTATGAGCTGCCGTCAAGTACAAGAGGCAGGAGGTTTAAAAGTTACAAGGAAAAAGCTTGTTTAGACAGAGCTGTTTCTCCGTCCTGCTTTTACAAGCTGTGTGATAAGTATCTGCCTTATTGTGAAGAGGGCTGTCCTGAGAGCTCAGAGAGAGAGACTGAATTGAGGAAGTTTCAGACTTTCTGTCCTAGAGAAAATACTGTGTTTGATGAACTGATGATTACAGAACCAAGTAGTTTAACTCCATGTGTTGAAGAAATGGATTGCTCTTTAAGGCATTGATAAGGCAGGCAAAGAGGGAATTTGAGAAGAAGCTTGCTGCGGAAGCAAAAACGCGAAATAAAGACCTTTTCAAGTACATTCGTAGCAAAAAACCTGTGAGAGAGTCAGTTGGTCCATTAGATGATAAAGGGGTTAAAGGAGCACTAAGAGGCGACAAGGCGATAGCGGAGAGACTGAATGAATTCTTTGCTTCGGTCTTTACTGAGGAAGATGTAGGGATGTTACCCATGACTGAAGTGGTATTTAAAGGTGCGGAAGAATTGAAGGAAATATCGATACATCGGGAAGATGTCTTACAACTATTAGATAAACTGAAGAGTAGCAAATCACCTGGGCCGGATGGTATACATCCAAGGGTGTTGAAAGAACTGAAATATGAGATTGCAGACCTGCTATCAGTAATCTGTGAACTATCATTAAAATCATCTCTAATACCTGAAGATTGGAGGATCGCCAATGTAACACCAATTTTTAAAAAGGGTTCCAGGGGTGATCCGGGAAACTACAGACCGGTGAGCCTAACGTCAGTCGGGAAAAATGGTAGAAACCATCATAAAGAATAAAATTACTCAGCATGTAGATAGTCACAACCTAATGGGAGACAGCCAACATGGCTTTAGACAAGGAAGATCTTGTCTTACTAATCTGTTATGTTTTTTGAAGGAGTGAATAAACAGGTGGACAAAGGTGAGTCGGTTGATATTGTGTATCTGGACTTTCAGAAAGCCTTTGACAAGGTCCCTCATCAGAGACTTTTGGCGAAACTAAAGAGTCATGGGATCGGAGGCAGTGTACTTTTGTGGATCAGGAACTGGTCAAAAGATAGAAAGCAGAGGGTAGGGCTAAATGGCCAATTTTCCCAATGGAGAAAGGTGAATAGTGGTGTACCCCAGGGATCTGTGCTGGGTCCGCTGCTTTTTGACATATTCATAAATGACCTGGAAAGTGGAATAACGAGTGAGGTTATCAAATTTGCGGATGACACAAAACTATTTAAAGTTGTTAAAACCCAAGAGGATTGTGAAAAATTGCAAGAGGATCTTCATAAATTGGAAGACAGCATCAAAATGACAGATGAAATTTAATGTGGACAAGTGCAAGGTTATGCACCTAGGGAAGAACAATCCAAACTATGGTTACACGATGCAAGTTTCCACATTAGGAACCACCACCCAGGAAAAAGATTTAGGCGTCATTGTGGATACCATGTTAAAACCCTCGGCCCAGTGTGCAGCGGCGGCCAAGAGAGCAAATAGAATGCTATGTATGATAAGGAAAGGAATGGAAAATAAAACAAAAGATATTATAATGCCTCTATATCGTTCCAAGGTGAGACCGCACCTTGAATATTGTGTGCAATTCTGGTCGCCGTATCTTAAAAAGGATATAGCGATTTTAGAAAAGGTACAGAGAAGAGCCACCAAAATGGTAAAGGGGATGGAAGGATACTCCTATGAAGAAAGGCTAAAAAGGTTAGGGCTCTTTAACCTGGAAAAGAGACAGCTGAGGGGAGATATGATAGAAGTCTATAAGTTAATGAACGGAGTGGAACGGGTAAACGTAGATCGATTGTTTACCTTATCAGAATATAGAAAGACTAGGGGACATGCAATGAAGCTACAGGGTAAACTATTTAAGACTAATAAAAGAAAATATTTTTTCACTCAACGTGTAATCAAACTCTGGAATTTCTTACCAGTGGATGTAGTAAAGGCTGTTAGTGTAGTTGGGTTTAAAAAAGGTTTGGACAAGTTCCTAGAGGAAAGGTCCATAAACCATTATTAAGAAGTGACCGAAGATATCAATGCTTGACCCAGTACAAGCATTGTGGAACTTGTGTCTCTTGGGGAATCTGCTAGGTACTGTGGTGAACAGCGCCCTCCTGAGCCTATGGAGACAGATGAAAATCCTGAGGGTCAGCAGGATTTACACCAAAATGACAGGGCAAGGAAAAAAGAGAGACTCTATTCCACAGAGCTGAGCATGGAGACCAGCCCAGGGGAGGAGTCCTGCAGGTCTGATTGGGCACACCGAGCCCTGGGAAGGGGCGTGTCCAAAAGAGAACGTACTTTTAAACCAGAGCATGGCTCTGAGCAGAGGGAGAGAAAGGAGGAGAGGAAGGAGCAGAAGCAAAAGAGAAGGGAAGAGAGGAGGATTGAGAAGGAGGCTGTGACTCAGTACGAGTATGGGAATGAGTTGAAGAAGAAGCAGCCCAGGAAGGAATACAGGAGGAATAAACAAGAGGATGGTTGGAAAGCCAGAGGAGAGTTTAATGATACTTGGGAACCTGGCATAAGAAGAAAACCTGCACAATTCTATTCAAGGGAAGTAAGCAGAAGTCCCACGGAGAGAGGACTTAACCTTGAAGTGGACAGCCGTTGGAAGGCAACACCTTGGGAGAGAAAGCCTTCAAGGCAAGCACAGGTGAAAGAGCAATCATTCTCTGAAGTGTCGTTTGTGCCGGAGAGCAACAAACAGAACAGCTGGAGAACCTTGGAGCCGTCTGAAGACAGAAGGGCTGTGCAAACAGTGAGTAATTTGCCACACGCTTGCCAAGCTGAATATAAAGATAATTCTCCTATCTATGAAACAATTGCCAAAAGAGACTAGCAATTATTCGGATGCCTTTAACTTACAAGATGAGAAGACAAACAGCCTTGAGCAGAAGGGAAGTTCTATAGCAGACAATAGTACCCTATCTCACAAGGAACAGGCTGAATTGCTTCTACAAAGCTTTAAACAATTCTTAGAGTTACAAGCTAGACAACAGCTAATTTCTCAAGAAGCTGGTAATGCCTTACAGCTAGAAGGTGTAACAGAGAGTAATACAGACTTACCAGGCTGTGAACAAATGGACTGTACGATTTGTTGTATAGATAAGTCAAGCTGAAGGAAATGCTTTTGCCGTCTGTGTTCTGAGAGTTACCAAAGCTGCTGTGTGCATTGATGAAAGAAGCTCTGATTACGTGCACATGTTTTCCCAAACACTGTGAGAGTAACGGTGATCGTAAGAGGCTGCAGTGAGCCTAACTGGCCTCTGGAGGCAAAAGAGAGTAATTGGCTGGAAAGTGAAAAGCAGCAATATACTTTTAAGTTGCATTTTTTTTTCTGAGTTTCTGTTAGCCGTTTGAAGCACCTTTGTTTTGCATTATTATATGCCATGTGATGGAACATTTATCTTTTGCTTTAATAAATACTTATTATCAAGAAACCCCACAACTACAGTTTCTTTAATTCGGAGTGAGAAGAACTGGAACTACAACTCCCAGCATTCCTGGGGTAAAGGTTTTACTCTTCCCTCACGAAGCACCAGCAGCTGCTCCTGCCTTTAACCCCTTGAGCCGGGCAGGGTCGCCGCAGTACATATGACCTAGATTGGCCACTGTTGGAAACAGAATACTGGGCTTGATGGACCTTGGTCTGACCCAGTATGGCATGTCTTATGTTCTTATGTTCTTATGTTTGCCACATACCCCCCTGCTTAAGATATTACTGGCTGTTGGAGGTGATTGGGGTTCCTCCAAACAGTCGGTAATTCGGGATAAAGCATCTGCGTTTTCGTATGGCCTTCTGGTCCAATGCTCTACTTTAGATAAGCTGGCGATTGCTGACCTTTCCTGTCAGGGCCTAAGCACATTTATATGATAGACTTGTCTGCGTCGTGAACTACTCTCCACCTCATAAGTTACTGGGCCTGCTTGTCTGATCACTTTCCACGGTCCCTTCCATTGGGCCTCAAATTTTGGTGTAGCCCCTGCTACCATTACCAGGACTTTCTCCCCCTGGACTAACTGACAAGGTTTTTCCCTCTGGTCATATCGCTCTTTTTGGCGAGTTTAACTGGCTTGTAAATTCTCTTTAGCAGCCCGGGAAGTCCTATTTAACCGCCCCCTTAAGTCTCGTAGAAAGTGTGGGACTCCCATAACCTCCCTCTCTGGCTCTATCCATTGCTCCCTTAAGATGTCAAGGATTCCCCGAGGTACTCGTCCATACATTAATTCATAGGGAGACTCGCCTAAAGAAGCCTGTGTCCGCTCCCTACAGGCGTAAAGTACGAAAGGTAGCAATACATCCCATTCCGTCACGTTCCCATCTAATCCCCGTCTTAACATCTGTTTTAGTGTTTGATTCAATCTCTCTACCAGACCATTAGACTGGGGGTGATAGGCAGCCATTTTCACGTGCTGAATCCCAAAAGCATCCCAAACCTGGGCCAAATATTTTGACATAAAGTTGGTCCCACGATCTGTTAACACTTCCCGAGGAAAACCCACCTCACAAAACAGTTTCACTACTTCTTTTTTTTTTTTTTTTTTTATTTATGAGTTTCAAATTTTACATCCAATGAAATACAGAAAAAGGAAAACAAGTGATATGAACATTAAGCACCACAAAGACTCTTAGGTCTAAAAAAAAAAAAAAAGAGAAATATTAATATTTGTATTAACATACCACTTAACCAACCACATCAAGAAGAACCAACTAAGAGAAAGATACCGGAGTATAAACTATAAGGCTACTGCACCCAGCCTTACATGTTCCGAAGAACAAGAAAAAAGGAAAAAACTATGATACTCAAGCCTGTAAAGAGACCAAAAATGATTCCAGCAAAGAAGGATCAAAATAAACATAATTAGAACCTTGTATTGTCACCAGGCACTTACATGGAAACCGTAAGAGAAAAGTACCGCCAGCAGCCAAAACTCGAGGTTTTAACTGAAGAAAGGTTTTTCTACAGCACTGCGTCTGTTTAGAGACATCCGGGAAAATAGATATCTTCTGACCATAAAAAAGAGAATCTTTTTTAGGAAAAAAAGCTTTCAAAATAGAAGATTTATCTGAGAAATAGACCAAAGAAACTAGCAAAGTGGCGCGAGTAGAGATGGGAGTCTGAGAATGTTCCAAAAAGTTAGTAAGATCCATAGAGGCTCCATCCTCTTGCCGCGCCACTACGGATTCCCCGGAAGTCACCGAAACAGACAAGTAAAACAACCTATCAAACATTACAGTGTCGGCATTAGGAAGCGTCAAAACTTCTTTGCAATATTGTCTAAATAAATAAACAGATGTTAATAAATGAGTCTTAGGAAAATTCAAAATCCGCAAATTTTTTGCTCGAGAAGCATTATCTAAAACTTCAAGTTGCTGATAAAACAACACTGTTTCCTTAGAAGATAACACATTTGCAGCCTGCAGAGAGACCACCTGCGAATCAAGCTGATCAGCACGCTGAAACAGCTGATTAACAGAATCAGCTGTGAGAGAGCCCGGAGCTGTGTGCCAGTGTATTTCCACCTGATAGGCTGCTACAGACTCCTCCCATCTGCCCCGGCGGTTCCCGGCAGCATATTTCTACACCGGCTGCCTTGGGAGAGTGAGAATCAGCTGTGAGAGAGCCCGGAGCTGTGTGCCAGTGTATTTCCACCTGATAGGCTGCTACAGACTCCTCCCATCTGCCCCGGCGGTTCCCGGCAGCATATTTCTACACCGGCTGCCTTGGGAGAGTGAGAATCAGCTGTGAGAGAGCCCGGAGCTGTGTGCCAGTGTATTTCCACCTGATAGGCTGCTACAGACTCCTCCCATCTGCCCCGGCGGTTCCCGGCAGCATATTTCTACACCGGCTGCCTTGGGAGAGTGAGAATCAGCTGTGAGAGAGCCCGGAGCTGTGTGCCAGTGTATTTCCACCTGATAGGCTGCTACAGACTCCTCCCATCTGCCCCGATGGTTCCCGGCAGCATATTTCTACACCGGCTGCCTTGGGAGAGTGAGAATCAGCTGTGAGAGAGCCCGGAGCTGTGTGCCAGTGTATTTCCACCTGATAGGCTGCTACAGACTCCTCCCATCTGCCCCGGCGGTTCTCGGCAGCATATTTCTACACCGGCTGCTTCGCGGCCGCGGTCGCGCGCCCAAAGGGGGCGTGACCAAAGGGGGAACGCCCCTTCGGTGCCAATTCGGGGCCATTGGGCCTTTGAATTGTTTTCTTGCCGCAGGTATGCCGCGAGGTCACGCGAAAAGAAAGAGTAAGAAGCTTCAGGGAGGTCAGCCTGCCAAACAATCTGTCGCAGTTACTTCTACCCCTTCAGCTATCGTTGGGCCTATGGATCAACACATAGTAATTCTTCCCCAATCTACTTCTGTTCCCCAACACTCTTCGTCGCCTGGTTCCGGCATTACCCTGAGTTCCATCGAAAGGACTCCTCCACCCAACCCAGGTTCTACTCAAGCATCTGTGAATTCTTTGTCTTCCACTTGAGCATCCTCTTCCTCGGGGGAGGAAGACGAGTTTCCTGTTTCCTTTTCTGTATCTTCACCAGAGGTACTTTCTTTAGTCCCTATCTCTACGGTTGCCGGCATTGAGGTTCCTAGTTTTCCTCAAATTGAAAATCCTGAAACTGTTACTTTAGCAGACATTTGGAAACAGGTTACTGCTACTAATGTAATGATATCTCAATTTATGAATCAAACTGCTGTTTTTTCCCAGCAGGTTTCCAGTAAATTTCAGTTTCACTACTTCTAACGCAACTGTTTTGGCAGTGATATTACGCAAAGAGACTGCCCATGGGAATCTGGTGGCCTGATCCACCATGATTAAAATATATTGAAAACCCCGAGGTGTTTTAACCAAGGGCCCAACTATATCCATAGCAATCCGTCCAATGGGATCAGATATTGTGGGGGTTGGAATCATGGGTACTACTGGTGGCCGGGCAGCTGTGACCCGCTGACATGAGGGGCAAGCATCACAAACTGCGAGGTTTCCTTAAAGACCCCGGGCCAGTAGAAACGTGCAAGGATCTGATCCAGTGTCCCTTGTACCCCTTTGTGGCCACCCACCGGATGGTCATGGGCAAGCCTTAAGACTAACCCCCTTGAAAGCCGCAGGCACCACCAGCTGTTTATGGACTGTCCTTGTCTGGGGATCGTGACTTTCCCTGTATAATATCTCTCTGTCTAACAGAAATCTTGGAAGGGTATCTCGCACCATTTGTGCATATTCAAATGCCCGTGTGAGTGCTGGGTCTGCCCGTTGTTCCTTTGGAAAGGTTGGAAACTTCTCAACCAACTCCGCAGGCACCCAAGGTAACCTTTGGCCTGTTAGTATCCCAACCCTCCCCTGGGCCCGCCATCGCTTCTCGGGGCGTTTCGCAGCTTTCCCCTTCTTAATCCTAGAGGATGGGGAAACCACCAGGTCATCATGTGAGGGCAAAACCTTTAGGGAACCCTCTGGGGACCCGTCCCTTTGGTCACTGGCCAAAGCCTGGGACCGGGTAGACACAAAGCCAACCTTCTGTTTAACCTGGAGATCTCCTCCCGGGGACTTTTCAGTTGGATTTCTGGGATTCCCAAACAAAGGGCCATGGACCACTGTTACCATCCCTCCTGCCTTTTGCTCAAGGCCTTTCTCTAGCCCTTTCCTAAACTGGGGCCAATCCCTTCCTAATACTAGGTCGTGGGGAAGCTTTGGTACCACAGCCACGGGAATACGTTTTTGCACCCCTAACACTTTTATCTCCAATGTATACAAGGGGTAACAAGAGGCAGCCCAGTGGATGCAACGGATCTGGACATGACCTTCTGGTCTCCTCTGGACATACTTTGCTTGGGCCTCAATGGCCTGCCAAAGCTTCTAGGCTTCCATACTTTGGTCAGCCCCAGAGTCAAGCAAAGCATTGGTAGGGATCCCCTGTATAATCACACTTAGGAGAAAACCCTCTCCAAGAGGCTTCACACTTGTACCAACCAACCCAGTATGAGCCTTGCATCCTCTTTGTAAGTGTCCCATCTCCCCACAATAAAAACACTTCTTTTTTGGCCACTTTTCCTGCTGAGCAGGCACATAAGTTTTCACAAAGCTTGTTTCATCTCCCTGTTTCATTTCTGATGAACCAAAACTGGCTTCAGCCTTCACTTTTGGAGCGCCCCCTTTTGGCTGACGCGCTAACTCTGCTTCCATGTAGCGCTCAGTTAACAGAGTTGCCTCCTTTGTGCTCTGGCAGTTTTGTTGAATCAGAAATAATTGTATTTCCCGTGGCACTGCTGCCATAAACTGCTCCAATACTATCACATCTAATACCATATCCATATTTTTTTCATCTGGGGTCAGCCACTTTAATGCCAGGCCCCAAATCCTTTGGCTTAATGCCTTTGGAGTTTCTCCAGCCTTAAGGGCGGTAGCTCTGAACATCCTGTGATATACACTTTTTGTCAAGCCCAAATGGTCTCTAATAGCCGTTTTTACAGTATCATAGTCCAGGGTTTGGGCAGCTGGAATAGCCCTATATGCAGCCAGTGCTTCCCCTGTTAAAGAGGTTGCTAAACGCACTGCCCATTGGCTAGCTGGCCATCCCACAGATTGTGCTACTCTTTCAAATGATTCTAAAAAGTCATTTATATCATCCTCAGATGAAAGCTTGCCAAAATTAAAGGCCCCACTTGTGGGTGGGCCTACCAGCCTGTCCATTGGAAGAACTGATGGTCCTGCTGGTACCGACTCTCCTCCAGTTTCTTGCCTTTTGGATGCAACCAGGGCAGCCACTAAGTCCAAGACAGGTTGCTGTTGCTCCCTGATAGCTGCAACTGCTCTCTCCTGAGCTTGCTGTGCCAACTCTTGATGGAGCTGGAACTGCGTTGCCATCCATTGAATCAAGTCCTTGGACTCCATCTTCAGGGATACCTGCAAGAAAACACAAGACACCAAGGGCGGCACCACTCAACAGCCTCCTTGTCCCCTTTGCCTCAAAAACATTCACTATTTTTTTCCCCTTTTTTTTTTTTTTATCCGAGCCAACCCCCACCTGGGTACGCTTTACCTGACTCAGGAGTTGACTCTTGCTTCCAAAAGGTTGTCTTTATGCTGCTTCACAGCTGGCCTGCTCTACCCTCCAGCTGACTCCACCTATGAATCCACTTGAAGCTCCAGCAGTCGTCCGTGCTGTATACCTTATTGCTGTATATCCTTTGTATATCCTGAAGGCAAAATCCGAAAAACTATGCCACTGTCACAAGCACAATGCCCGAAGCCACTTGCCTTTAGTGGTCGAGGGGCGTGGTGGTTGAGGATTCCTTCTTCTATCAGCTCTTAGCAGCCTATATCTTCATGTTGGCTTCTGGGAAGTGTAGTACTGCTAAAACAGGTTGGTGCTTTAAGTAGAAGGTTTGTAGTTGAGGTAACCGAGGATAAGGCTTGTAACAGAAAGTTTATTTCCATAACACAAAACACAGCAGGTTCAAGGTATCATTTACAGGATTATAACTGTAGGATTTGCTTAAAGTACAGCAAATAATGGCAAACAAACCAAAAGAACTCAGAAATGGCTTCTTAAAGTCCTCTTACTTGCAGAAGCAATTGCCTTTAGAAACTAGGCTGTCACTTTCCTTTTTAGTCCTTGTTAATCAGAGCATAAAGAAAAATTCAAGCTTAATTCTTCTACAGCAGTTTGGTTTCTGCCAGCCTCAAAAACCTCTCTAGGCTGCATTTCCACGTGAAACCAAACTTAGAACAAAATAAACATTCCAAGCTGTTATCAAAACTCTTAGCAGGCTTTTCATATAGGAGAGGAGCAAGCAAAAACTCTTATAGCAGCTAACTTGGCTTTTCTTGCAGCTGCACAGTTCAAACACAGGTGATAAACAAGCATGAATCAGAGCTTCCAGATCAGGCTTACGTTGCAGTAAATTTCCCTTTTAAAACATACAGGAATTTACTTCCACACTGCTTGTGCCATATGGTTAACTTCCAAGGAGAATTACTTCTTTCAGGGCTAGCTTTCCTCAAGACCAATGACATAGGAAAATGTGGTAGGGAAGTTCTGGAGGCACTAGGCTTTTTGCACTAGTAAAATCGTTAACCAAAACAGCCCTACCAGAACATCAAGATAGCTCCATCCATCCACAAACGCTGGCAAACCACTACGCAAGCAAGCTGACTACCACCACGCCCACTCTCTATGTAGACACACCATACCAGGGAACAGAGGTTGAGCAAGAACAGATATGGAGCATATTCCACAATATCGATGAACAACAAACCATCAACATATTAACCTGCATAAATACCACCACCTCCCCGCTGGATCCCTGCCCAACTGCGTGGATCAAAGCAGCAAAAAAGGAGATCAGCCAGCAAATATCCCACATTGTAAACCAGTCACTAAGTCAAGGAATCATGCCTGCCCAACTAAAGCAATCTATAATAAGGCCAATCCTAAAGAACAACTCAATCAACAAGGAAGACCCAACCTCATACCGCCCCATCTCCAGCATTTCGTTCCTGGCGAAAATCATTGAAAAAGCAGTGCTCATACAACTTCAAGAACACCTTGATGACCGTGATACCCTAGACAAACAGCAATACAGGTTCAGAAGAAACCATGGGGTTGAAACACTTTTAATAGCGCTAATGAACAACCTCCTCAAAGGCCTAGAAGACAGAAAGAAAATGTTTATACTCATTTCATTGACATCTCTGCCGCCTTTGACACTGTACATCATGGGATCCTCCTTAACAAGCTGGAATCTATAGGAATTGTGGGAACCCCCCTCAAATGGTTCTCCTCCTACATAACGAACAGAAGGCCACAAGTACAATTCAATGGTGAAAAAGCTGAAGCATTCTCTCAAACTCAAGGCATACCCAGGGTTCGGCTCTATCGGCACTACTGTTCAACATTTACATGCAACCCCTCTGTAACATTTTCAAAAGGCATAACATCAACTACCATATTTACGCAGATGATATTATGCTTTACACACAATTGGATACCTCAGACCCTAAATATACACAGCTCGAAACCTGCCTGGACGAGATGTTAAGATGGCTACAGAGAAACAACATGACAATTAACCACAAGAAAACGGAAGTCATGTATATATCCAGTAAACCGAATTTTGAGCCCCCTCCTACAATCACCCTGTGCAACAACACGTACAACACGAAAAAGGAGATCAAATATCTAGGAGTCACACTCGACTGCAACCTAAAAATGGATACACACCTACGTAAAACAAACAAGGCCATCTTCCATAAACTTAGGGTGATACAACCTCTAAGGAAAATAATAGAACCCTGTGATTTTCGGTCTGTTGCACAAGAACTCATTATGCCACACCTAGACTACTGTAATGCCATCTTACAAGGTCTGCCTAAAAAATCACTAAATATCCTTCAAATGGCCCAAAATGTGACAGCCAGGATCATCATGGGAACAAGCATTGCTGAACACATTACTCCCATTTTGATCGAGCTACATTGGCTTCCAATTGCAGCCAGGATACAATACAAGATGTTAGTAACCACGTTCAAACTTATAAATAACATTGCCCCCTCATTCCTTTCCACACTTATCAGCACACAACCAACAAATAGGGACAGGAGAACTACCAACTCGGGCACCCTGCAAGTCCCCCCAACATCAGAACTGTGAAAACAAGTACTAGTCGCAGAGCTTTCTCGTTCTCTGCGCCAACTATCTGGAATCAACTCCCATTTGAGCTGCGTTTAATCAAGGACATTACCGCTTTCCGAAAGGAGCTAAAAACTCACCTATTCAAAAGTCACTACAATCAGCTATGACTCTCAAGTCCGATAGAGTCGTAGCAAAGCAATCAATTAATTATACTCTGTTGAAACCGCCATATGTATAAATATGTAAATATGTATGTATAAATGTGAAATGTAAATATGTGTAGTCCAATCCCCAAGACACTAACCCAGTGTGCTGTGACCTACCCTCAGATCTATGTATATATTTTCCCCCTCTTCCCTGTCTTGATTTGACAACCCCCAAAGATGAAATCAAACCGTTGCTGATCGCTGGAAGTAGCGGTATATAAGTGTGTATTAAATAAAATAAAATAAATAAATAAATAAAATAAAATTTAGGCTTTTAGGTAGGAAGTTGAAATCCAGAACTTCCAGGGTAGCATTCTCCGAAATGCTTCCTGTTCCACGCGCAGGACCCAAAAGGCAGGCAGAGCTCCGGAGTCTCAATGCGTGGATGAGACAATGGTGCAGAGATGAGGGTTTTGGATTTGTTAGGAACTGGGGAACATTCTGGGGAAAGGAGGGGCTCTTCCGAAGGGATGGGCTTCACCTTAACCGGGATGGAACCAGGCTGCTGGCATTAACCTTTAAAAAGGAGATAGAGCAGCTTTTAAACTAGATATTAGGGGAAAGCCGACAGTCGCCCAAGAGCAAATGGTTCGGCAGAATGTATCTTTGAAGGATACTACCAAAAGCAGAGAGGTTCCACAAAAGAGTAAAGTAGCCCAAATGCCCTCGAGTATGGAGCAGACAGAGCTTAAAGGTCCCAAATTACCCATGTCTAACAATAGCCAAATTAATATGAATAAAATGCATTCTCTAAAATGCTTGTATGCAAATGCTAGAAGTCTAAAAAATAAGATGGGAGAGTTAGAATATATAGCACTAAATGAAAGGTTAGATATGATTGGAATATCAGAGACATGGTGGAAGGAGGACAACCAGTGGGACACTGTGATACCTGGGTACAAACTATATCGTAATGATAGAGCTGATCAAATTGGTGGAGGGGTTGCTCTCTATGTTAGAGAGGGCATTGAGTCAGAAAGGATTAAAGTTTTGCAGGAAACAAAATCTGCTGTAGAATCTATATGGATTGAAATTCCATGTAAAAGGGGGAAGGCAATGGCAGTGGGGGTGTACTATCGAGCGCCTGGCCAGAATGACCAAATGGATGATGAAATGCTCAAAGAAATCAAGAAAGCTAAAAAATGTTACAGCGCAGTAATAATAATGGGTGATTTCAATTACCCCGGTATCGACTGGGTCAGTGTCACGTCAGGACATGCTAGGGAGATAAAGTTCCTAGATGAAATAAATGACTGCTTCTTGGAGCAGCTGGTTCATGAACCGACCAGAGGGGAAGCCATATTAGACATAGTCCTTAGTGGAACACCAGATCTAGTGCAAGAGATAAGGTTGTTGGGGCCACTTGGTAATAGTGATCATAGCATGATCGCCTTTGATTTAATTAGTGGAGGAGGGATAGTAAGGAAATCCACAGTACTACCTTTTAACTTTCAAAAGGGAGACTATGATAAAATGAGGAAAACAGTTAAGAAAAAACTAAAAGGAGCAGTTGCAAAGGTTAAAGACGTACATCAAGCTTGGGTGTTGTTGAAAAATACTATCTTGGAAGCCCAGACCAGCTGTATTCCACGCTTTAAGAAAAGTGGAAGGAAGTCCAAAAAACTGCCAGCATGGTTTAAAGGTGAGGTCAGAGAGGCTGTTGTTGCCAAAAAAGCATCTTTCAGGAAATGGAAAAAAGAGTCAAACGACAAAATCTGGAAACAGCACAAGCACTGGCAAGTCAAATGCAAGTTATTGATAAGGCAGGCAAAGGGAGAATTTGAGAAGAAGCTTGCTGCGGAAACAAAAACGCAAAATAAAGAGCTTTTCAAGTACATGCGTAGCAAAAAACATGTGAGAGAGTCAGTTGGTCCATTAGATGATAAAGGAGTTAAAGGAGCACTAAGAGGTGATAAGGCGATAGCGGAGAGACTGAATGAATTCTTTGCTTCGGTCTTTACTGAGGAAGATGTAGGGATGTTACCCATGACTGAAGTGGTATTTAAAGGTGCGGAAGAATTGAAGGAACTATCGATACATCGGGAAGATGTATTGCAACTATTAGATAAACTGAAGAGTAGCAAATCACCTGGGCCGGATGGTATACATCCAAGGGTGTTGAAAGAACTGAAATATGAGATTGCAGACCTGCTATTAGTAATCTGTGAACTATCATTAAAATCATCTCTAATACCTGAAGATTGGAGGATCGCCAATGTAACAGCAATTTTTAAAAAGGGTTCCAGGGGTGATCCGGGAAACTACAGACCAGTGAGCCTGAAATAAGTACTGGGAAAAATGGTAGAAACCATCATAAAGAATAAAATTACTCAGCATGTAGATAGTCATGACCTAATGGGAGACAGCCAACATGGCTTTAGACAAGGAAGATCTTGTCTTACTAATCTGTTATGTTTTTTTGAAGGAGTGAATAAACAGGTGGACAAAGGTGAGTCGGTTGATATTGTGTATCTGGACTTTCAGAAAGCCTTTGACAAGGTCCCTCATGAGAGACTTTTGGCAAAACTAAAGAGTCATGGGATAGGAGGCAGTGTACTATTGTGGATCAGGAACTGGTTAAAAGATAGAAAGCAGAGGGTAGGGCTAAAATGGCCAATTTTCCCAATGGAAAAAAGGTGAATAGTGGTGTACCCCAGGGATCTGTGCTGGGTCCGCTGCTTTTTGACATATTCATAAATGACCTGGAAAGTGGAATAACGAGTGAGGTTATCAAATTTGCAGATGACACAAAACTATTTAAAGTTGTTAAAACCCAAGAGGTTTGTGGAAAATTGCAAGAGGATCTTGATAAATTGGAAGACTGGGCATCAAAATGGCAGATTAAATTTAATGTGGACAAGTGCAAGGTTATGCACCTGGGGAAGAACAACCCAAACTATGGTTACACAATGCAAGGTTCCACATTAGGAACCACCACCCAGGAAAAATATTTAGGTGTCATTGTGGATACCATGTTAAAACCCTCGGCCCAGTATGCAGCGGCAGCCAAGAGAGCAAATAGAATGCTAGGTATGATAAGGAAAGGAATGGAAAATAAAACAAAAGATATTATAATGCCTCTATATCGTTCCATGGTGAGACCGCACCTTGAATATTGTGTGCAATTCTGGTCGCCGTGTCTTAAAAAGGATATAGCGATTTTAGAAAAGGTTCAGAGAAGAGCCACCAAAATGGTAAAGGGGATGGAAGGATGCTCCTATGAGGAAAGGCTAAAAAGGTTAGGGCTCTTTAACCTGGAAAAGAGACGGCTGAGGGGAGATATGATAGAAGTCTATAAATTAATGAACGGAGTGAAACGGGTAAACGTAGATAGATTGTTTACGTTATCAGAATATAGAAAGACTAGGGGACATGCAATGAAGGGTAAACTATTTAAGACTAATAAAAGAAAATATTTTTTCTCTCAACGTGTAATCAAACTCTGGAATTTGTTACTGGAGGATGTATTAAAGGCTGTTAGTGTAGCTGGGTTTAAAAAAGGTTTGGACAAGTTCCTGGAGGAAAGGTCCATAAACCATTATTAAGAAGGGACCCAGGATATCAATGCTTGACCCAGTACAAGCATTGCGAAACCTGTGTCTTTTGGGGAAACTGCTAGGTACGTATGACCTAGATTGGCCACTGTTGGAAAAAGGATACTGGGCTTGATGGACCTTGGTCTGACCCAGTATGGCATATCTTATGTAAGAACTCCTGTCTAGAGCTCGGCATAGAGAGCAATCCATAAAGCAATCTTCTTCTGCCAACTCTTACACTGGTTCTCCCAACTGCATGGTTTCTGACTCACCGACCTGGTCAGACTGCTCAGCTGACAACCTCTCTGGTGGTCTGAAAGCTTCTCCACTTTCTGGCCCCCACCTTTGTTGCCAACCTGTTGCAGGGAATTCAGCTCTCTCAGCTCTGGGTAGCTCAGCTCTTCTCCAAGAATCAGCTCCTTCTCTCAGCCTCTGTCTCAGCTGCTCTCCCGGCTTCTCTCCTTCTCGTCTCTCTCTCTCTGTATAATCTAACCCAGGCTTATACCTCCAGGATTCTAACCCCACCTCTTTCTTTCCCAGGTGTTGGTAATCCCCCTGCCTTCTGGTATTAGAATAATCAGTGCACTTGTTAAAGTAAGGGCTTTGGTCCTCGTGCTTGCAATCCCTCTTTCTTACTTTATCAGTCTTTGTGTGAAACTTATTCCAGCTGGGGTTTTTCTGTCTTTGAAACCTGGCTGTGGCTTTCTCTCCCTGCACTCCTAGAAGGGGACCCTTAACTAGGGTGAATTTGTTATGCTTCTCATCTCCCCCACTCTCAGGATAACTTACTTTGCCACAGTATACATCCAAGGGTGTTGAAAGAACTGAAATATGAGATTGCAGACCTACTATTAGTAATCTGTAAAGTATCATTAAAATCATCTGTAATACCTGAAGACTGGAGGATGGTCTAAGTCAGCGATGGCGAACCTATGGCACGCAATCGAAACCCCCCCCCCCCCCTGTCTGCTGCCACTGTCGGGGCCGCCGCGGCAGAATCGAGCGTGCCGCGGGGCCCCCCTGTACCCGGCAGATCCTGCCCTCCCCGTAGCAGCTCTCTCTTAGGAGCTACAGTCAGACGCGCCGGCTTGCAGAGCGCGAAGGGAAGAGTTTCCCTTTCGCGACTCCAATAAGCCCGCGGGGGCTGTAGGGAACTTCCCAAAAGCCCCCCCCGGCATAACAGAGCCGCGAGGGAACTCTTCCCTCGCGCTCTGCAAGCCGGCGCGTCTGACTGCAGCTCCAAAGAGAGAGCTGCTACGGGGAGGGCAGGATCTGCCAGGTACAGGGGGGCCCCGCGGCACGCTCGATTCTGCCGTGGCGGCCCCGACAGCGGCAGCAGACAGGTTTTCTTTTTTTTTTAATTTTCCCTGGGCTGGGCTGGGCTGGGGGGGGTGGGGGTTAGGAGTGGTGATGGGCTGGGCTGGGCTGGGCTGGGGGGGGTTAGGAGTGGTGATGGGCTGGGCTGGGCTGGGCTGGGCTGGGTGGGGGGTTAGGAGTGGTGATGGGCTGGAGGGGGGTTAGGAGTGGTGATGGGCTGGGCTGGGCTGGGGGGGTTAGGAGTAGTGATGGGCTGGGCTGGGCTGGGCTGGGGGGTTTTAGGAGTAGTGATGGGCTGGGGGGGGGTTTTAGGAGTGGTGATGGTCACTGGGCTGGGGGGTTTAGGAGTGGTGATGGACACTGGGCTGGCTGGGGGGGGTTAGGAGTGGTGGATGGGCACTGGGCTGGCTGGGGGGGGTTAGGAGTGGTGATGGGCGCTGGGCTGGGGGGGTTAGGAGTGGTGATGGGGCGCTGGGGGGTTAGGAGTGGTGATAGGCGCTGGGGGGGCTTAAACTAAAAATTGAGAGATGGGGGATTAGGACTGGGAGTGGGCTGATGGGGAGGTTAGGACTGGAAAGGGGATGGTGGGGTCAGGACTGGGAGTGGGCTATGGGGGGCTAGGACTGGTAAGGGGTTGGGGGGGTTGCGCGGACTGGAAATGGGCTGTGTGGAAGGGGGCTTGAACTGCAAATAGCTGGGGGGGCGGGGGCGTGGAATGGAAATGGGCTGAGGGGCAGTGGGGGGCTTGAAGAAGGGACTGGAGGCGGGGTGAGACTGGAACTAGAAGGGAGCTGATGTTGGGGGAGGATTAGAATGGGATGGGGCTGGGAGAGTAAAATGGAGAGGGGAAAAATATTTTGTGTAGGAGGGATGAAAAATCTACAATTGGCCAGGTATTGGGAGAGTAATTGGGGATTGAGGATGGAGGGGTAAAATTTGTGTGGATGAAATAGGAATGAGGAAAGAGGCAAAAGGAGAAAGATTAGTATGTTAAAGCAGATGTAGAGAGAGAGAGAATGGAAAAAAAAACTAGAAGAGAGAGAAGAAAGGACAAATGGACAGCAGACGATGGAGAGTTAGCAGAAAACATGAAGAAACCAGAAGAAAATGGCTGGGACCAATTGCAACTGAAAAAAATGCACAAAAGGTAGAAAGATATCTCTTTATTTGTATTTATTAACTGGAATATGTCAGCTCTGGGAAATGTGCATCATTAACATCTGCGCTTTGTTTGGTACAAGAGGAAATTCCTATTTGACGTTGCCACTTGTTCTCTTTCCCCAGTATTCACTGAAATGTATTGGTTTAATATTTGCAGTGTTGCCTTTTGATAGGTAGGGTATGGTGCTTTGTGAGTCCTGGTAATGCTGTCAGGATACGGCGGGTTTGCTATGGGTTCTAAATGGGCAGCGTTTGTAGTAGTTCCTAATGTGCCTGGCGGTTGGCACTGGATTATAGTAATGTAGAAATCTTTTAGTCTTTCTTTATCCATACACTCATTAAGAGACATGTTTACTAAAAGTTAGTGTATGGTAACATTATGCAAATATTTATGCAAATATTTATGCAAATAAGACCACTTATGCAAATGACGTGCTGGCACTTTGAGGAAATTCTTTGGTTTTGTGCGGCAGTTTGGGCACTCGGGCTCAAAAAGGTTAGCCATCACTGGTCTAAGTAATGCCAAATTTTAAAAAGGGTTCCAGGGATGATCCGGGAAACTACAGACCGGTGAGTCTGATGTCAGTATCGGGACAAATGGTAGAAACCATCATAAAGAACAAAATTACTGAACATGTAGATAGTCATGGCTTAGTGGGAGACAGCCAACATAGCTTTAGACAAGGAAGGTATTGTCTTACTAATCTGTTATGTTTTTTTGAAGGTGTGAATAAACAGGTAGACAAAGGTGAGTTGGTTGATATAGTGTATCTGGACTTTCAGAAAGCCTTTCACAAGGTCCCTCATTAGAGACTTTTGGCAAAACTAAAAAGTCATGGGATAGGAGGCTGTGTACTATTGTGGATCGAGAATTGGTTAAAAGAAGCAGAGGGTAGGACTAAATGGCCAATTTTCCCAATGGAGAAAGGTCAATAGTGGAGTACGCCAGGGATCTGTGCTGGGTCCGCTGCTCTTTAACATATTCATAAATGACCAGGAAACAGGAATAATGAGTGAGGTTATCAAATTTGCAGAAGACACAAAACTATTCAAAGTTGTTAAAACCCATGAGGAATGTGAAAAATTTCAAGAGGAGCTTGATAAATTGGAAGACTGGGCATCCAAATGGCAGGTGAAATTTAATGTGGACAAGTGCAAAGTTATGCACCTAGGAAAGAAAAATCCAAACTATGGTTACATGATGCAAGTTTCCACATTAGGAACCACCACCCAGGAAAAAGATTTAGGCATCATCGTGAATAACATGTTAAAACTCTCCTCCCAGTGTGCAGCGGCAGCCAAGAGAGCAAATAGAATGCTAGGTATCTTATAGGAAAGGAATGGAGAATAAAACAAAGGATATTATAATGCCTCTGTATAGTTCCATGGTGTCATTGCACCTTAAATATTGTGTACAGTTCTGGTCACTGTATCTTAAAAAGGATATAGCGTTATTAGAAAAAGTACAGAGAAGAGCCACCAAAATGGTAAAGGGGATGGAAGGCTACTCCTATGAAGAGAGGCTACAAAGGTTAGGGCTCTTTAACCTTGAAACGAGACGGCTGAGGGGAGATATGATAGAGGTCTATAAATTAATGAATGGAGTGGAACGGGTAAACGTAGATCGATTGTTTACGTTATCACAATATAGAAAGACTAGGGGACATGCAATGAAGCTACAGGGTAAACTATTTAAGACTAATAAGAGAAAATATGTTTTCACTCAACGTGTAATCAAACTGTGGAATTTGCTACCAGAGGATGTAGTAAAAGCTGTTAGCATAGCTAGGTTTGGACAAGTTCCTGGAGGAAAGGTCCATAAACCATTCCATTGTGGAACCTGTGTCCTTTGGGGAAACTGCTAGGTACTTGTGACCTAGATTGGCCACTGTTGGAAACAGGATACTGGACTTGCTGGACATTGGTCTGACCCAGTATGGCAAATCTTATGTTCTTATGTTATGTTCTTAACATATATTTGCAACCTATCTGTAACATTATCTAAGGATTCAGTGTTGGTTATTCCTTCTATGTAGAAAATATAATGCTATTCCTCTCCTTTGATTTAGCAGAACCTTTTGAACATCTTTGTTAGTGATATAGCGGAAGGGGCTCTCGGGTAAGGTTTGCCTTTTTGCGGATGATACCAAAATCTGCAATAGAGTAGACACCCAGAAAGGTGTAGATAACATGAGGAGGGATCTAGCTAAGCTTGAAGAATGGTCTAGAATTTGGAAGCTGGGATTTAATGTTAAAAAATGTAAGGTCATGCATTTGGGCTGCAGCAATCCAAGGGAGCAATATAGTATAGGGGGTGAAGTACTTTTGTCTACTAAAGAAGAGTGGGACCTAGGCGTGGTTGTGTCTGATGATCTTAAAGTAGCTAAACAGGTGGAAAAGGCGACGGCAAAAGCTAGAAGGATGCTTGGGTGCATACGAAGAGGAATGGCTAGCAGAAAAAAGGAGGTGATAATGCCTCTGTATAAGTCTTTGGTGCGATCTCATTTGGAGTATAGTGTGCAATACTGGAGACCGCACCTTCCAAAGGATGTGAACAAGATGGAGTCGGTGCAGAGGGTGGCTACTAAAATGGTTAGTGGTCTTCATTATAAAGCATATGAGGACCGACTTAAGGATCTTAATATGTACACCTTAGAGGAAAGGTGGGATAGAGGTGATATGATTGAAATGTTTAAATACCTCCTTGGCATAAATGTTCAGGGGGAGAGCCTCTTTCAATTGAAAGCAAGTTCTGCTACGAGGGGACATGGGATGAGGGTGAAGGGAGATAGATTCAGGAATGATTTGCGGAAATATTTATTTACGGAAAGAGTGGTGGATCCGTGGAATAGTCTCCCAGTGGAGGTGGTAGAAATGAGGACAGTAACTGAATTCAAAAAAGCATGGGACAAACACAGAGGATCTCAGAGGATCTCTAAAGGAAAAAAGGGGTACTGTTGTAGTTGTTGATATGGAAGGACAGACTAGATAGGCCATGTGGTCTTTTTCTGTCGTCATATTTCTATGTTTCTATATTTCTATGTTTAACCTAACTTTACCCCCATTACATCGTGCTTTATTAATTTGAATGCGGTTGCACAATGGCTAAACGACAGTAACCTCAAAATTAATTATAAGAAAACTGAGATTTTATTTATTACAATAAACCTACATTTTACTCTGCCTCTATACATCATAATAGATGATGTAACGCTACCAATAAAGAATGAGGTAAAATACCTTGGTGTCACCCTTGATAGTTCTTTAAACTTAACAACACATCTTAAAAAACCAGCTGGTCTAATCTACAACAACTAAGACTTATTAAGTATTTGAGGCCCCTTCTTCCACACCAAGACTTTAGAACCGTGCTCCAAGCTGTGGTATTCCCCCATATTGATTTCTACAATAGTATCCTCCAAGGGCTACCCAGACAAGCTCTAAAACACCTTATGATAGCCCAACATGTTGCTGCCAGGATAGTAGTCAAGGCTAACCCAACAGAACATATTATAGCCATTCTATACAACCTGCACTGGCTCCCAATCCATAGCAGGATGAAATACTAAATAATAATGACCGCATTCAAATTAATAAAGGACATTACTATCTTACCTAACTAACCTGATAAGGAACCTCCCAAATGGCAGAATAAGAAGGGAATGCAGTCTGACACATTTCTCATGCCACTTACATTCAGAAAGTTCATCAGGGCAGCACCCAACAGAGCCTTTACCTTCACTGCAGCAATGATGCAGACAAGCTTAGAGCCACATCGGACCTTATCACTTTCTGGAAACTACTTAAGACACATCTGTTCATAGAACATTTTGGCACAGATGAACCAACGCAAGACCACTTCCCCACATAACATAGACTCCAGCACAAACAGGATACTGATCCCCCTTCCTCTTCACATTCCCCCTTCTATCCCTCTGACCTCTTCCAAGTTATTGGACCCAACCAAAGCCAGTCATGTAATATTAATAGATGCACCACTGTTAAGTGGGTTTCCTCAACCCTGTAAATAAATCCCCTTGTACATATTATACATACTTGTAAATAAGTTGCATGGTTACATGGCACCATACATTTGCTAATGTTTTCATATATACACTTTGTTCCATGTTGAAACCCATTGAAAATCTGTTAATATGTAATGTTTCTTAACAGTTATCTGTAAACTGCTTTGATTTGGCTGAAAGGAGGTATATAAAACCAATAAATAAATAGATACCTATGCCAGAAATGGTATTTAATGCTGATGATTCAGAGACCTAAAACAAATGTCAATGAAAATGGAGGATGCGTATAGGGTAAATTAACAAACTAAAGAGTAGCAAATCACCTGGACTGGATGGTATATACCCCAGAGTACTAAAAGACAACAAAAATGAAATTGCAGACCTACTACTAGTAATTTCAGACTATTAAAATTGTCTACAGTACTTGAAGATTAGAGTGTGGCAAAGGTAATTCCAATTTTTAAAAATGAATAGGGAGTTGGGTTTAAAAGAGGTTTGGATAAGTTGCTGGAGGAAAACTCCAAAAACCATTCTTAAAGGGGTTTGGGGAAATCTGCTGCTTACTTCTGGGATAAGCCACATGGAACCTGCATATCTTTTGGGAACCTGCAAGACATTCGTGACCTGGAGTGCCCACTATTGGAAACAGGATACTAGGTTTGGTGGACATTTGCTCTGACCCAGAATGGCCATTGCTATGTTAAAAACATAGAAACATGATGCCCTTCCATACAAACTACTATAGTCCCTTTTTTTCTTTAGAGATCTTCTGTGTTTGTCCAATGCTTTCTTGACTTCAGATACTGTTCTGGCCTCTATTACCTCAACTGGGAGACTATTCCACGCATCTACCACTCTTTCCGTAAAGAAATATTTCTGCAAATTACTCCTGAGTCCACCCCTTTTCACCTTCATCTTATGCACCCTCGTTGCAGAGCTTTCTTTCAATTAAACAAATCTCTCCTCCTGTGCTTTTATGCAACGGAGGTATTTAAACATTTTTATCATACTGTAGCTCGTCTCTCACACCTTTTCTGCAAAGTACACATATTGAAATCTTTAAGTTTGTCCCCAAAATGCCTCATGACATAGTCCACTGACCATTTTGGTAGCCACCTTCTGCACCGACTCCATCCTGTTTATATCCTTTTGAAGGTGCGGTCTCCAGAATTGCACACCATACTCCAAATGAGGTCACACCAGAGACTTATAAAGAGGCACTATCACCTCCTTTCTTCTGCTAGCCATTTCCTTTCCTTAAGTACCCAAGCATCCCTCTGACTTTTGCCGTCGCCTTTTCTACCTGTTTAGCCACCTTAAAGATAATGAGAAACAATCACATCCTGGTCCCACTTTTCTTGCGTGGAGAGCAGTACATCACCCCGTATGCTGTACCGCTCCCTTGGAATTTTGCAGCCCAAATGTATGAACCTGCACTTTTAGCATTAGCTGCCATATTCTTGAAGCTTCATTGGATCCCTCCTCATGGTGTCTACTCCATCCTGAGTGTCTACTCTATTACGGATTTTGGCGTCAGCTGCAAAGAGGCAAACCTTACCCAGTGCAAAGTATATGATATAAGATTTTGTCTCACTTTGCAAACCTTCCTGACAAGGATCAGGAATCATTTAAGGAGTGTCTTAAGGGCCAAGTTGGCTGGATAAAGTGGAAGTCTGCATCAGAGGGGTGGATACGGCAGCTCCTAAAAGCTGGGAACTGTGATGGAGCACTGTGTTGCGATTTGACATCCATTGCTGCCGCTGCAGGTCTGGAGAGGGGCCTCAGAAGCAGTGGCAAAGGAGGTGGCAAACAGGATGGATGGCTCACTTAGGGTGCCTCCTCTCATCCTTGCACTGCCCCGGCTAGTCAGCAAAGTCAGACAAGAAGGCTGAGATTCGGCCTTGATTCTTGGAGACTTTTCTGGCAAAGAGAGATGTATCTGGGAGTCATCAGTGTGGTACTGGAAAACTTGGCAGGCAGTCAGAACACCAAAGGAACAAGTATAGAGAAGGATAGAAATACACAGAGAGAAGAGTCCCAGGAAAATGGGATCCAGGGGGGGATTTTGTAAAGGAGCTGCAGAAAGATCCAGGGCTCCATATTTTCCCAGACATGGGCACTTCTGTGCAGAGTGGGATTCCGTAAGCACAGCGCACGGACATGTGTATGTTATGGAATACAATGACGTAAACCTATCGCAGGGACAATGGAAGTACTGCGAGCTGCACCTGCTCTGGGGTAGGCATAACCGATGCGCCTAGAGTACACAGATGCCTCACTTTATAACACAGGGCGGCTACGCTTGCACGGCATGTGTGGGGAATTACAAATTACCTTCCAAAAGTGAGAATAAAGTGGGGGAAGGGGAGAATGAGATGATTTTGTGGAGACAAGAAGATTAATCTTGCGAGCCTTGTCATGGAAGTAGTCAGCCATAACTAGTCAGCCAAGTGAAAGAGGTTTGGGGGTGGAGGCAATTTGAGGAAAGAATTGAATAAGGTACATATGCAGAATATCAACCCAGTGGAATCAGAACCGGAAGACTGCCGTGTACTTGTTAGAACATAGTCAGTGTAACTCTACTTTCATTGTGAAAGAGGGTATCCTAAGGGAATCAAAAACTCTGGACTTTATGACCTGTGACAAACTGGGTATATCCTTTGACTTTTAGATGTCACTATAAAGCAACGTTGATCATTTCAAATTGAGGTGGAATTTGGGGCATTCTGGAGGTGGGGCCAAAACTTATACATAGTGGCAATCATCCATCACTTTCCATATAAGTTGTGTGTAGAAGTTTGACTGCATAAAAAGCAGCTATAACTTTAGATGGATAACTGAAAACTGGGTTTAAATAACTTTAAAAAAGGAGCAAGAGTTGCAGTGCCTCAGGAAAATTCCTTCCTGTTTCCGGTTGCTTTGAATTTCTCTCTCTCCCGTGGAATGGAATGTGCACTGCTGGATCTCGTACTCGTCACACTCTCATTATTCCACTTATAGCTGTGTTGAAAGAGGTTTCCACCCTTTCTTTATTTTCGTCCATAAAATTGTCCCATACAATTGAGCACTGGTTTATGCAGTTTTACATTCTTGGTGGTACCTTAATTAAGTGCCTGTTGTATAAACAGAGTCACCCTTTTAATTGCACACTAATTAGCTGAACCACACTTTTCAGCTTTTAAGAGTATCGCTTCTGTCTGAACACCTGTTTGTACCTTGCTAAACCATTTAGCTTTGGTGATGTCAAAAGTTAAAATGCTAAGCTTTAAGGTCAGTGGTGTTGCACAAAGATAGGCTTAAAGTAATCTCATACTGTTGCAGCTCATCCTTCAGTATAAGATTATGCCTCATTTCAAAGCACTTTGTCACTTTCTGAAATTATTGTGTCCTATAGCTTCCCTGCATCGCCCTTTTGAATGATTTTATGAGACAACTTTATTACTGCACAGGTCCTCCTAGCAATACCACCTCTCCAAATCAAATGCTATCAATCAACATCCAAAAGAGCCTTCTCGCTATTTGCACCCACTATACGGAACTCACTACCCTCCAAAATACGTTCTTCCAACACCATCGTGGAGTTCTGGCATAAACTAAAGACACTCCTCTTTACATATGTTAGTTGTTAACGTAAATACCTAAATAATCATACTCTGTTAAATTTTCATTCCTGAAATATATCAACCATTATTGTCATTCTCCAGTTCTCTGAAATCCTACACGGCTGAGTTATTTATAAGCCGCTATGACTCGTAGATCTATAAATAAATATTATCTGCACCACGACTCAGGCTCCAGTGTAGATAGAGTTGCCAACATTTTGAAAGAGAAAAACCTGCCACCTTTTGCTTCCTGTGCTACGTCCCCCCACTTCATCCCCTGCTCCATCCCACCCCCAACAATAACTGCTAAGATGGCAGCTACACAGGTCTTAGTTCCTGCAGGCCACATAGGGTAGGTGAGGGGGCAGGTACAAGAAGTTGCACTCTTCAGCTCCCTTTGAGCTATAGCCCCTTTCTTAGTCCCTCAGCACACATATGGTCCCCAATCTGGTGTTAAATCCAAACATATATTCTGCATCCACAGAACCCCCCTTCCCCTCCCCCAGCAATGAATACAGAGCAGAGCCAGGACGTTTCCCCATAGAACTTACCATCCAAAAAATGTCCTGATCCTTCTGTCATCTCACTAACGGCAACATACACCCTTTCAGTATCAAGCATACTATGAAGCAATACCAAACTCTACAAAAAAGTCACCCAGGACCTACCAAAAATCTATTATGTCAGCATTAATTTCCAAAACTCACATAAGGACCCTACCTAGGAATAGACAGTACTGTAAATATTTCAGTGAGCCCTAAAACATCAGTACACCCTATTGGTAAAACAGAACAAGCCAGAAAAACTACACATACTTGCTAACAGATAAACGAGCCACAGGCAGATATCCATTTCAGAAAATTACATATTCCAATTACTAAATAGAAAATAAAATTATTTTTCTATCTTTCTTGCCTGACCATTTTAGTTTTTCTTATGTTGATCCCAGGCTCTGGTTTCTGCTTTTTTCTGTCGTCTCTTAACTCTTTCCAGGATCTCCTGTCCCATTTGTCATTTCTCTTTACTCCTGTCTTCACTTCCTCCCCTTTATTCATCTCTAGTATTCTTCTCTTCATTTTTCTACTTCACTATCCAGGTTTCACTCCTCCTTCTTAAAAGCCAGCTCTCAATCTTTCTTATTTTCATTGCATCTACCTATAACTTTCCCTGACCCAGCACTCGCATTCCTATTGCTTTCTCCTTCTCCAACCTCTCACTAGCTCCTATTGCCCTTCCCCATGTCCAGAATCTCGTCTCTCTCCCCATCTCCAGATCTAGCATCTCCCCTTTCTCTTCCTCCTTTGGTCCAGCTTCTCCTTTCTCTCTCTTCCATCCCTCTATCCAACATCTTACATCCAGCATCCACTCCCTGTCTCCCTAGTCTTCTCTACTATATCCAGCATCCTCCCTCTCTTTCTCCCTAGCCCCCCCCCTACCCAGATAATACTACATCTCTCACTGATGTCCCTATTCCCTCTCACTCCACCCCTGTAATCCAGCATCACCCCCATCTGTGTCTCTGATCTTCATCCTAGGGTGCTATCATGTCCAACACATCCCCTTCAACTTCTCTACCCATCTCCCCTAAGTCTAGCCTCTCCCTATCTGTGTCCCTATTCTCCTCACCACATATCCATCATGTTCAACACATCCGATTCAACTTCTGTAGCCCTCTCCCCTGTCCAGTTTCTCCCTGTGTCCCTTTTCTCCTCACCTCATACCCATCATGTCTAGCATATCCAGCCCCTCCTTCCCCATCCACCATTTTCCCATCTGTGTCACGATTCTCCTTCCCACAGCTCTTGAGCCCCATTATATCCAGTAGACCAGAACATCCCCTGTATCAGCTCTCTCCCTCCCCAAGTCCAGCATTATATCCAGTAGACCAGTACATCCCCTGTATCAGCCCTCTCCTTACCCAATCCCAGCATTATATCCAGTAGACCAGTACATTTATTATTTTATTTATTTATTTAAATTCTCTTATATACCGCACTATTCAGCATCAGCGCGGTTCACATAGAACAAAAAATCTCAGTACAGTCAACATGCATGAGTTTACAGATAACAAGGGAAGGAACTTGGATAACAAGGGTAACTATCTACAATCTATTTACAAGGAAAACATTACTGTATCGGTATCAGTTACAAGGAGCAGTTACTATGAACATATGTACATCCCTTGTATCAGCCCTCTCCTTACCCAACCCCAGCATTATATCCAGTAGACCAGTACATCCCCTCCACCAGACCTCTCCTTCCCAAGACCAGCACTATATCCAGTAGACCAGTACATCTCCTGTATCAGCCCTCTCCTTCCCCAAGTCCAGCATTATATCCAACAAACCAGTACATCCCCTGTATCAGCCCTCTCCTTCCCCAAGTCCAGCATTATATCCAACAAACCAGTACATCCCCTCCACCAGACCTCTCCTTCCCAAGACCAGCACTATATCCAGTAAACCAGTACATCCCATGTATCAGCCCTCTCCTTACCCAACCCCAGCATTATATCCAGTAGACCAGTACATCCCCTGTATCAGCCCTCTCCTTTCCCAACTCCAGCATTATATCCAGTAGACCAGTACATCCCCTGTATCAGCTCTCTCCTTCCCCGTCCAGCATTATATCCAGTAGACCAGTACATCCCCTGTATCAGCCTCTCCTTCCCGAAGTCCAGCATTATATCCAGTAAACCAGTATATTCCCTGTATCAGCCCTCTCTTTCCCAAAGTCCAGCATTATATCCAGTAGACCAGTACATCCCCTCCACCAGCCATCTCCTTCCCCAACTCCAGCATTATATCCAGTAAACCAGTACATCCCCTGTATCAGCCTTCTCCTTCCCCCTAAGTCCAGCATTATATCCAGTAGACCAGCACATCCCCTCCACCAGCCCTCTCCTTCCTCAACTCCAGCATTATCCAGCATTAATGTTCTTACAACAGCGGTCTATCAAATACTAATAAAGATAAAGATAAAGATATCCAGTAGACCAGTACATCCCATGTATCAGTCCTCTCCTTCCCAAAGTCCAGCATTATATCCAGTAGACCAGTACATCCCCTGTATCAGCCTCTCCTTCCCGAAGTCCAGCATTTTCCTCATCTGTGCCTTTATTCCCCTCTCCAACCACTCCACTACGTCCAGCACATTATCCTACTTCTTCTCAATCCATCGTGCTACACAAGTAACCCGGTGACAAGCTGCAGAGGCCGCTATGCGTTGATGAATGATGCAGGTCTCACCTCCTCTGGCGCAGGAGAAAGCATGTTGGAAGAGGCAGAACTCAGCATCCCTTCTGTGCAGATGTGTCAAGGCAGCCCCTGCTCCCTTTTAAGTTCGCCATGGTGCAGGCTATAATGCCTCTGTATTGTTTCATGGTGCGACCGCACTTTTAATATTGTGTGCAGTTCTGGTCACCGTATCTTAAAAAGGATATAGCGTTATTAGAAAAAGTACAGAGAAGAGCCACCAAAATGGTAAAGGGAATGGAAGGACACCCCTATGAAGAGAGCCTAAAAAGGTTAGGGCTCGTCAACCTGGAAAAGAGACGGCTGAGGGAAGATATGATGGAGGTCTATAAATTAAGGAATGGAGTGGAACGGGTAAACGTAGATCGATTGTTTACATCATCAGAATATAGAAAGATTAGGGGACATGCAATGAAGCTACAGTGTAACCTATTTAAGACTAATAAGAGAAAATATTTTTTCACTCAACGCATAATCAAACTCTAGAATTTGCTACCAGAGGATGTAGTAAAACCTGTTACTGTCATATCTCCCCTCAGCCGTCTCTTTTCCAGTTTGAAGAGCCCTAACCTTTTTAGCCTCTCTTCATAGGAGTATCCTTCCATTCCCTTTACCATTTTGGTGGCTCTTCTCTGAACCTTTTCTAATAACAATATATCCTTTTTAAGTTACGGCAACCAGAATTGCACACAATATTCAAGGTGCGGTCGCACCATGGACCGATACAGAGGAACTATAATATCCTTTATTTTATTTTCCATTCCTTTCCTTATGATACCTAGCATTCTATTTGCTCTATTGGCCGCCGCTGCACACTGGGTGGAGGGTTTTAACATGTTATTCACGATGAAGCTTAAATCGTTTTACTGAGTGGTGCTTCCTAATGTGGAACCTTGCATCGTGTAAAAATAGTTTGGGTTGTTCTTTCCTAGGTGCATAACTTTGCACATGTCCACATTAAATTTCATCTGCTCTTTGGATGTCCAGTCTTCCAATTAATCAAGATCCTCTTGCAATTTTCCACAATCCTCATGGGTTTTAACAACTTTGAAAAGTTTTGTGTCATCTGCAAATTTGATAACCTCACTCGTTGTTCCTTTTCCAGGTCATTTATGAATATGTCAAAAAGCAGCGGACCCAGTACAGATCCCTTAGGTACTCCGCTATTCATCTTTCTCAACTGGGAAAATTGGACATTTAGCCCTACCCTCTGCTTTCTATCTTTTAACCAGTTCCTGATCCACAATAGTACACTGCCTCCTATCACATGACTTTTTATTTTTGCCAAAAGTCTCTGATGAGGGACCTTGTCAAAGGCTTTCTGAAAGTCCAGATGTACTATATCAACCGACTCACCTTTGTCTACCTGTTTATTGACACCTTCAAAAAATATAGCAGAATAGTAAGACAAGATCTTCCTTGGCTAAAGCCATGTTGGCTGTCTCCCATAAAGCAATGACTATATACATGTTCAGTAATTTTGTTCTTTATGATGGTTTCTACCATTTTTCCTGGTACTGACATCAGGCTTTTGGTTTATTGACTACCGGTCTGTAGTTTCCTGGATCAGTCCCCGGAACCCATTTTTTTTTTTTTTTTTTTTATTGAAAGGCTTCCAAAGAGTACATAACAGCATAAACCACAAAGATCTACAAAGAAGTAGCAAAGGTAATAATAAAACGCCAGATCACAATGACATTCAACAATATGCCTTCATTTTTGCATTTTTAAAGTAAAGAAACGGAGAGCAGTAACCCCCCAACCTCCCATCCTCCCCCCCCCCCGACACCTCCCTGGCCCATAACCCCCCTCCCACCCACCCTCCCAGTCCCCCCTCTATGGCTTGCTAACGTTCAAGTACGGGGAGGGAGATGAGCAGCAGAGACGCTCATGGGGCGAGCTCCCTCTAAAGTGTGCAAGGTCCCCCCCTCTTGTCCAGCACAATCACGCACCGTAGCGAGAGACAAAAGGTGCCCACACCAACTCAAAACGCGCCAGGCGCATCCTACTGACCGCTACCCCTCTTTCCATGGTATACATATCCCACATCCGTTCCAGCCAAGTCTGAAAGGAGGGGGCCAAGGTCCGCTTCCAGGCTGCTGCAAGGGATAACCTAGCTGCATTCAGGCCATGGCGAAGTAAAGCAAGCTGTAGGGCCCGTGCTCCCGGCACTGCGGCCCCAAACAGGAAAATCCCCAGATCCCAAGGGACAGCTACTCCTAGGAGCAGCTGCAACCGATATTGTATACCCCTCCAGTAGGCGCGAATGCGGGGGCAGTCCCACCAAATGTGCCCTAGGGTACCCCGATGCCCACAATTACGCCAGCAGAGGTCCACCGCCCCAGGATAGATGCGCGCGATCCGCGCCGGAGTCATGTACCATCGGTACAATATTTTATAATTGGTTTCACGGGCATTAATCGCTACCGCACTTTTCCACAGGTGAGTTTCCGCCCTTTCCCACTGCTGCTCAGTATAGGAAAGGTTCAAGTCGGAGTTCCAAAGTTCCCTGTGCCTATTAGAACGCGATTGAGAGCCCTGCAAGTGAGCGTACAGGGTCGCCACGAGTCCCTTAGTGGTAGTGCACCCCTCATAGTAACGTTCCAAATCCGACAGGACCCGCGCAACTTGGGGCCGGACAGGCTTGGATCGAACCCAGTGTACCACTTGCATATACTGATAATGTTGCCTAGCCGGAATGCCAAATTCATCTTGTAACGCACGAAAGGGTTGTAATTGACCATCATCAAAAAGCTGTCCGACCCTACTAAGGCCGTGATGTCCCCACTGCCGGAAAACTGTATCACTTAGCCCTGGCGAGAAAGAGGCGTTATCCACTATAGGAGCTAAAGGGGTTAAGTCCGTGTCGCGAGATCGAAAGTGCCGATCCCAACAACGGAGGGTGTGAAGAATATAGGGATTGTTAGTACGCTTACCACGGCATAGTTTCGGGCCTAACCACAGCCAATCTCCCAGGCCAGCTCCCCCCGCCAAGTGCATTTCCAGTTGCACCCATCGCTTAATACTATCAGCAATCATCCACTCCACCCCTGCCCGGCATTGCGCCGCCACATAGTACCAATGTAAATTGGGCATGCCCATACCTCCAGAGCGCGTACGGGTATAAAGAACCTGTCGCGCCAAGCGTGGACGACGATAATGCCAAATGAATTTCATGAGCAACTGTTGCCAGGTCGCCAAGGTGGCCTGCGCGATGGGAAGCGGCAGAACCTGAAAAAAGTAAAGGAAGCGGGGAACAACCACCATCTTGACTACGGCTATACGCCCAAACCAGGAAAGGAGCAGGCCCTGCCATACTTCTAAGTCCCGCCGAACCTGACGAAGCAGGGGGTCATAGTTGGCCCTAAAAAGGTCCGCCCGCTCCACAGTCAACTGCACTCCTAGATAACGCAAAGCTCCGGACACCCAGCGAAGAGGATAAGCCGCCTGGAGCTCCGCACAAACCGCCCCAGGGACTCCAACATTCAAAATCTCTGATTTAGTGTGATTAATTTTGAAACCGGATACTCGCGCATAGTTATTAAACAGCTGCATCGCAACTGGAAGGGAGGTGGCCGGATCCACCAGGGACAGAATGATGTCATCCGCAAATAGCGCAATCCTATAATCCTCAGGGCCGACATGAACCCCCCTCAAGCCTAAATGTTCTCGAAAGCTTTGGGCCAAGGGTTCCATCGCCAGAGCAAAGAGTAGGGGCGAAAGAGGGCAACCCTGTCGCGTGCCCCGTTCCAGCAGGAAGCGTCTCGAGTGTCCCCCATTGATCCGGACGCACGCCTGGGGCATCTGGTAGAGACTACGAACCCAACAGATATAATTAGGGCCGAAGCCCATTTTCTCCAGAACACACCATAAGTATTCCCAATCAACCCGATCGAAAGCTTTTTCTGCGTCAATCCCCACCAGCAAGGCTGGTTGTGGGTCCTGTTGGGCTACGTGTATGACCTGCAACATACGCCTAATGTTGTCTGCCGCCTGGTGCCCCGGCACGAATCCCACCTGATCCGGGTGAACCAAGCCCGGAAGGACCCGATTCAGGCGCGCGCCGCCAAGACGGAGGCAAATATTTTAACGTCGACATTTAACAGAGAGATGGGGCGGTATGACGCCGCGTCGTACAATGGTTTACCAGGCTTGGGGATCATCACGATCAATGCCTCACGCTGGGATGGCGATAAAGGGGCCCCCCCCCAAGATCTCATTGAACAAGATGGTCAAGGTTGGCGCCAATTATACCCGAAACTTCTTATAATATTCTGCTGGGAAGCCATCACTACCTGGCGCACTCCCAGTTTTCAATCGTCAGATTGCGGTTTCCACTTCATCTACCGTTAATTCAGAATCTAGCTGAGCCCGGTCAGGGTCGGAGAGAAGCGGCAGACCTATCCCTCGCAAATAGTCCTGTACGCTATCCCGCTCAAAAGGCTCCGCCTTATAAAGCTGCTCCAGAAAGTCAGCAAAAAGATCGCGTATCTCCCGAGAGATAACCCTCTTCCGTCCCCCAGCGTCGCGCAGTTCGCGTACCACTCGCGCAGATTGCTGTTGGCGAAGACGCAAGGCTAGGAAGCGGCCGGTTTTATTCCCATGCTCATAAAAAGTTTGTCGTAACTTCCGACGCTTATTATCTAATTCTTTCTGCATACATGCATCCAAGGTGGCTCGCGCTGCCCGCCACTGGCGCAGGACCTGTCGCGAACCAGTTCGGGCGTGCTCCGCGCCTAAGCGGGTAGCCTCCGCCACCAGCTGATCGCGTTCACGTGCCCACTTTTTATGCGTGCCGGCCGCCTCCGCCATGAGTTGACCACGAGCCGTCGCCTTATAAGCATCCCACACCGTGGGGAGAGAAACATCCCCAGAATTGTTAAGCTCGAAAAATTCCGTAATAAAACGGACATGATCCTGTACTGCGCCCTGCTGCCGTAGGAACCTCACATCTAGGCGCCAAAGCCTCTGATGCTCACTGTACAATCCAGGCAGAAGAGCAAGCCAGCATGGGGCATGATCTGACCAAGTCAGTGCTCCGTGGCCAGCCTTCACCCTCCCGTCCATCAGGCGCTGATCCAATAGAAGATAATCAATGCGAGTGTGAACCTGATGGACCAGTGAGTAGTACGTATAGCTTCTTTCCCCCTCATGGGTATCCCTCCAGACGTCCCGCAGACCTAAATCAAGCATAAGGCTTTGCAGGGCTCTGGCTGGTCCCCCCACTCGCCCCCCAGCACGACTTGTGGAATCCAGGTGGGACACCAGGTGCGTGTTACAGTCCCCCCCTAGAACAATAGGACCCCTTGCAAAATCCGCCAATGAGGCCTTCAATCGGGCAAAGAAGGCCCCTTGACCTGTATTGGGAGCGTAAATATTAGCCAAGGTGAGCAGGTGCCCCTCTAGACGGATATTCAAGAAGAGCCACCTCCCCAAAGTATCTTGTTTTGTCTCCTCTATCTGTAGAGAGAGGCTCTGGTGAAACAGTACGGCCACTCCCCGTTTCTTCCGTCCCTGTGCATCCGAGGCCACCTGCACCTCAGTATATGGGGATCTCCTTAGCCAGCCCTGCTTACAGTTTTGAAGATGGGTCTCCTGTAAGTAAACAATGTCCCCCTGCAAAGTGCGCAATTCGGAGAACAACAGGGATCTCTTCCTCGGGGAGTTAAGGCCCTTAACATTCAAAGAGACAAAGCGCACCATTAGCAATTACATTCCACTCCCTCGCTGTCGCCCGCTATCCAAAAAGTCCCAATGGTAGCTCCCCCCCCTCCAACCCGGGGAATTAATTAACCAAACCCATCCGCTCCACTTTCCAAGAACAAGAGCCATAGTCCCCCCTTTCAAGCCCAAACACAACCCTCCATGCCATGTTAATAAAAAGCCCCCCCCACCCATCTCCCCCCCCCTTGCCCAAATCCCCCCCCAGACCAAGTCCCCCCCCCCCCATCCCGTCAATACCACCTGCCTGTCAAGGTCAATACAGGACACGGTAAATTGACCACAGACCCCGTTTCCCCCAAAACCCCATGAATCAACTTAAACACATAGAAAACATTCCCCACACTACTCCCCCACCCACCCCAGGTCAGCATTCTCCTCATGCCTCCCCACCAGAACAATATCAACATCAAAACAATTGCAAAACAAACGCCGCCCCACGCATATAGGATAGTGCGGGTCTAATTCAGACCTTTTCGGTGGCCCATAACCCAATGAGAAGTATTTCTTCCTTCAGTTATCCAAAATTGGAGAGACCCACCCAGAAAGGCTCCCTAAAGAGTAAAGGTAGCTCCCCAAGTGTACACAGAGGCCAGAGATCAAGCAGACTTGCCCACCCGAGTCCACCTGGGGTGCTGGGACTTGGGGGGGGGTGCGGATGGGGCTGAGCATTGTCATCAACTAGTCCCGCCTGGCGTAGGGCTCGCCAAGCTTCAGTGTGGTCCTTTGCTGAGATCTTTTTGTTGCCCAAAAGGAAGTTCATCCGAAAGGGAAAGGACCAGGAATAACGAATCCCTTTGCTGTTCAAAACCGTTGTCACTGGTTTCATCTCTCTCCGGAGCGCCAAAGTGAACGTCGAAAGATCTTGGTATATGGACACTGAAGCATCCTGGAAGCGGACTGCTTTTTTCTCCCGGTCTCTCCATATGAGCAGCTCAGCATCGGAATATCGCAGGAATCTCGCAATGACATCACGAGGCTGGTTATTAGGAGGTTTTCCCAAAGCCCGATGGACTCTTTCTATTTCCATCTCGGGGCCTCGCGTAGCCAGCTCCTCCACCGACAGCAGCTCTGCTATCAACAGTTTAAGCACAGCTGGCAAATCTTCTCCGCCCCCTCCCGCTTCTGGTATTCCACGAAAACGCACATTATTGTGGCGGGAGCGATTTTCAATGTCATCAATTTTGTAGGTCAGTTCCATTGCTTGCGCTTGCTGCCGATCCAAGGCACACTGTAAATCCATCAGGTTCCCATCTTGATCAACCAATTTGGTCTCCACCTCCTCTACTCGAGCTCCCAGCTCTTTTATGTCAGTCCGTAAGTCTGCGACATCTCTCAACAATTCCTCACGTAGCGAACAAAACTGGCTGGCTAACTCCCCAAATCCTTTACGGAGTTCTCGCTTGATTTGTGCAGCGGAGAGTTGTTTATGAGATTCTAGTTCCTCTTCACTTACAGTATCATCCTCAGAGCCTGAAGGAGGAGAATGACCACGGGGGCTACTCGGGGCCCCAGTCTTACGCTGCAGTCGCTGGGAGGAACACACCCCCTCCTGAGTTTCAGAACTCTTAGCAGTAGCCGCCATCCCCCGGAGCCACTTATGGTGCACAGTGTCAGGAGAAGAGAGCAGTCAATGTCAGCAAAGACAGCGAGGTCAGGGAGAGAGTGGTGCGCGAGGCTTCACAGTCCCGTAAGGCAAACACCTCCACACAGTGTTAGGAGATAAATTCAATGTCAGCAAGGTCCAAAAGACCGGTGAGAGAGCAGGGCCCTGAGAAAAAAGCTGCCTCTGACCTTCTTGAAAGAGCGAGCTGTGAAAGGCAATGCTCAGGGCGTTCTGCAGTGATTGTGGAGGGAAAGGCACACAGGATCCACAACCTCCAGGAGTTAGGCTCTAGAAGGGAGCTTGAGGACAGGTAGATCGCTGGAGTGCTCAGACAGGGCGCCCTCAATCCGCACCGCAGGGGCAAGGCTTCCACAGGGCACCGGTGTGTTAAGGGGTGCTACAGCCTCCAACCCCATTCAGCCGACAGAGGAAAGGGAGTGAGATTCAACGCTTACCCCTTCTCCGGAGGAATCACAATGTGGAGAGGGGAGAGCGGATGCCAGCAAAAGCCACGGGGATTCCAGGCCCTCTCCCCGATCGCAAATGTTGAACGGCAGCTGCCTGTGCCGGTGTTCCATGCTCGAGGGCTATACTCCGCCCGTCAGCACGTTGCTGCTCAGCCTCCGGTCCAGTTGCAGGGGCCCGACAGCGCGACCCGAGAAGAGCCCCTCCAGGTGTCGTCCGGGCCGTGCGGGCCGGCTAAGGCAGGGTGAGAATCAGCCGGGCCCAAGGCAGATAGCAGAGAGAGACATGTGGCAGCAGGCCGCACTTCGCAGAAGGGCTCCGCGGCGTCTCAGCGTCTTGGGGGGTCGTCTAACTCAGCTCTGGAGAGCATCACTCACCTCAGTAGACCCAGGGCAGGTAGGAGAAGTAGTTTTTGCAGTTATTATTTATTTATTTATTTATTTATTTATTTATTTAACAGGTTTTCTATACCGCCTTTTCCTTAAATCAAAGCGGTTACCAGACACAAGAAGGGAGAACAGAGACAGGGGGGCATACACTGACTAAACTAAAGAGTGAAGGTAAAATTGGGATACGCAACATCAAGGAACCGTTACAGTAAAACAAGTTATATGCAGGCTATAATAATAGAGACTGTTAGATGTCTGTGCCATAGTACTCAGTGAAGAGTACAAATTTCAGTTGTTTTCTGAACTCCTTTAAATCATCCATGGATCGCAGATCGGGAGGGAGAGAGTTCCATATTAGCGCATTTTAGCTAGTGATTTGGGGTAGTGGGGACAGAGCTCTCTCACAACGCGGCCATCTCTCAGCGGGCTCACGAGCGCCCCCCCCCCCCGGAACCTTTTTTAAAAATTGGCGTTACACTGGCCATCCTCCAGTCTTCAGGTATTACATATGATTTTAATGATAGTTCACAGATTACTTATAGCAGGCCTGCAATCTCATATTTCAGTTCTTTCAACACCCTTGGATGTATACCATCCGGTCCAGGTGATTAATATTACTGTATTGTAAGTTTTGTTAGTTTTCCTGATTTCTTTCAGCATTTCATCATCCATCATCTCTGTTCAATATTCATTCTGGCCAGGCCGTTGGTAGGTCACCCCCATTGCCATCACCTTCCCTTTTTTACATGGAATTTCAATCCATAGAGATTCTACAGTGCATTTTGTTTCCTGCAACACTTTAATCCTGTGTGACTCAATATCCTTCTCTAAAATAGAGTGCAACTCCTCCACCAATTTGATCTACTCTATCATTGCAATATAGTTTGTACCCAGGAATCACAGTGTCCCATTGGTTGTCCTCCTTTCACCAGGTCTCTGAGATACAAATCATATCTAACCTCTCATTTAGTGCTATAAATTCTAACTCTCCTATCTTATTTTTTAGACTTCTAGCATTTGCATACAAGCATTTTAGAGGCGATATTTTATTCATATTAATCTGAGAGGTCTTACGTGTGCACTAGTTACAAGGAGCTCTTTGCTCTCAGGGAACGAGTCCATTCTCTAAAGGATAGAGTAGCAAACTTGGAAGACCGGTGAGCCTGACATAAGTACCGGGAAAAATTGTAGAAACCATCATAAAGAACAAAATTACTCAGCATGTTTAAAGGGAGACAGCCAACATGGCTTAAGACAAGGAAGATCTTGTCTTACTAATCTGTTATGTTTTTTTGAAAGAGTGAATAAACAGGTAGATAAAGGTGAGTCGGTTGATATTGTGTATCTGGACTTTCAGAAAGCCTTTGATAAGGTCCCTCATCAGAGACCTTTGGCAAAACTAAAGAGTCATGGCATAGGAGGCAGTGTACTATTGTGGATCGGGAATTGGTTAAAAGATAGAAAGCAGAGGGTAGGGCTAAATGGCCAATTTTACCAATGGAGAAAGGTGAATAGTGGAGTACCCCAGGGATCTGTACTGGGTCTGCTGCTTTTGGGCATATTCATAAATGACCTGGAAAAGGGAATAACGAGTGAGGTTATCAAATTTGCAGATGACACTAAACTTTCTAAAGTTGTTAAAACTCATGACGATTGTGGAAAATTGCAAGGGGATCTTGATAAATTGGAAGACTGGGCATCCAAATGGCAGCTGAAATTTAAGGAAGTGAAAATTAAGGAAGTGCATAGTTATGCTGTAAAATGTACATAGTTTCCCCCAGTTCAAATCCATGTTACATTCCCTGTTATATGTAAACTTAGGACAGATCTTCCACTGTCTGAGAGTCATATTGTTGAATGTAAACCACACTGATAACAAAGAGCGCGGTATAGAAGAGCTGTTAAATAAATAAATAAATAAATGCATCTAGGGAAGAACAACCCAAACTATGTTTACATGATGCAAGGTTCCACATTAGGAACCACCACCCAGGAAAAAGATTTAGGTGTCATCGTGGACCAAAATGGTCAGTGAGCTTCATCATAAGTCATATGGGGACAGAAAAAGATTTCAATATGTATACTTGGAGGAAAGGTGGGAGAGAAGAGATATGATAGAGATGTTCAAATACCTCTGTGGCATAAATGTATAGGAGCAGAGCCTCTTTCAACTGAAAGAAAGGTCTGCAATGAGGAGGAATATTGTGTGCAATTCTGGTCGCCGTATCTTAAAAAGGATATAGCATTATTAGAAAAGGTTCAGAGAAGAGCCACCAAAATGGTAAAGGGGATGGAAGGATACACCTATGAAGAGAGGCTAAAAAGGTTAGGGCTCTTTAACCTGGAAGGCTGAGGGGAGATATGCTAGAGGTCTATAAATTAATGAACGGAGTGGAACGGGTAAACATAGATCGATTGTTTATGTCATCACAATATAGAAAGACTAGGGGACATACAATGAAGCTACAGGGTAAACTATTTAAGACTAATAAGAGAAAATATGTTTTCACCCAACGTGTAATCAAACTCTGGAATTTGTTACCGGAGGATGTAGTAAAAGTTGTTAGTGTAGGTGGGTTTAAAAAAGGTTTGGACAAGTTCCTGGAGGAAAGGTCCATAAACCATTATTAAAAGGGATCCAGGATATCACTGCTTGACCCAATACAAGCATTGAAGAACCTGTGTCTTTTGGGGAAACTGCTAGGTACGTATGACCTAGATTGGCCACTGTTGGAAACAGGATACTGGGCTTCATGGACCTTGGTCTGACCCAGTATGGCTTATCTTATGTTCTTATGGTTAAGGGCATTTGGGTTACTTTTGCCTTTATTGGAGTCTCTCTGTCAATATGCCCTATCTTCAATCTTTTACTAGCATCCTTCAAGGATACATCGTTCCGAACCATGTGCTGTTGGGCGACTTTCTGCTTTCCCCTATTATCAACGTTCCTGTTTAATGTACATTACCAAGTTTAAGTTACAATGTAAACTGCTTTGACTGAAATGATAAATCAGTATAAAAAAACTTGTTAAATAAATATTCTCTGACACAATTACACATTAAGTTAGATTGCCCAAATATTAAAAAGACTAAGTTAATTCAAAGTACTGTATAGCTGACCCGTCTAAGTCATAACTCTCCAGTCAATTCTAGACGTATCCTCTAGACCACAGTGAGAAGAGTCAGAGTCCTTATGGAAATTACAAACTAAGTCTACTGTGAGGGAAAATAATCAAGTCTTAAGCTTAGCATGGAAGGGGGTGTATCTGTGGATCTCCCTCAGTTATTTTGTTTTTATTGGAAAATTTTAAGATGCTACAATAGCACATACAAAGAGAGCACTTTACAAAATACAAGAAAATGCAAAGGAAAAAAAAAATCCACCAAGGAAAAGCATTTATCAGTGGAATAGACACACTAAAACAATAACTCAGTCCTATAAACAATCTTAAACTACATACACTGCACTGCGGAAAATCAGCAGCAGCTTCTCCTGAGATTTCTTAACAGCACTGTTGCCTGTCCTCCTCTCGTCATCAAATGCAGGGATTCAATCTCCTGCTAAGCCTCTAAGAAATGCGGTGATGCTGGGTAATCGGGGCAGGAGAGAGAAGATACGTTTTAAAAAGAGGTTGCAACCTTTCAGAAGCTATTCTCCAGCTAAATTGGTACAAGTTGTTTAAGACCTGCCACCAACACAACATTCATAAAGATGCCCCAGAAAAATAAATTGGCAGGTACTTCCTCAGGGACGACAACTCAGCCATCCACTGCCAGCACACTGGAGATCGAAGGTGAGGTGTCATCAGATCTGGTGCTGCAGAGTGCCAGGACCAGCCCTCTGTGCCACCACACCCCTCTCATACCTAAGGTGCCGCCATTGCTCCCCAGCATCCATCTACCTACTGGGGAGAGGGGGGGCGACATGCCAGCCCTTCCTTTAAAGTAGCAGCAATTCAACCACCGCTTCAATGCTGCGGTGGGCTTTAAAGCACCACGGCCTGCCACTCCTGCCCCCTCCAACATAACTTCTTTTGGAGAGGGCAGGAGCGGCACGAAATTTGAGGGTGTATGTTTTAATGCCTGCTGCGTTGCTGAAGGGGTGGTTGAACTGCTGCCCCTTAAAAGGAAGGATGAGCATGCCACCCGCCAGGGTTTGCCACTCTAGATGACCACCTAGTTCGCCTAGTAGATGAGCTGGCCGTGAACGCAGCTCTGCCCAGGGAATGAATTTACTATGAAACCACCCCATATACCACATACAAAGTGGCACCAGTGCATACAGAGAACGGTCCAAGAACATAAGAGATGCCATACTGGTCAGACCAAGGTTCCTCAAGCCCAGTATCCTGCTTCCAACAGTGATAAATCCAGGCCACAAGTACCTGGCAGGATCCTCAAAGGTAAACATTCCCATTCTGTTGTGTAAGAAACAGGACGCGCGGAAACTCGACATAACAGTGAAGGAGAAAAACACCAGAACGGCATTGATAAAAGAGGTGCTGGCTCCAAGTAATTATTTTGTGAATCACATATAGAGGCAGAAGATCCTGAAGTACCAGGCAATGCAATCAGAGACCAAGAAAATATAGCAGAAAGATTCAGAAATATTTCCCATTGTACTGGGAGCCACAGGCTCGATAAAGAAGAATTTCCAAGCACATCTTGACAAACTGCTCATACCTGTTACATCTTATGAACTCTTTAGCACATTGCAAGTATTACACTGAGCATTAGCAGTAACTTTGACAGATTGAGATCATACTCCCCATGCCCTGACTTAGAAATGAGATTCATGACGATCATGGCACACACAAAATTAACCACCACAGAAAAGGCAAATGCAGGTGACAAATAGTCCAAACATCTATAAAAAATCACCCCCCAAAAACTTTTTAACCTTTTATGAATTTTATTCAAACTTGCAGCTGTATATTCTTATCATTAGAATAAAAGACGGGGAAAAGACCTCAGAAATGTCTCATCAGTAACATAGAGGCCAACCAAATTAAGCTGAGGGCATTTTTCCTCATAGGTCAGGAAAACCCCTTTGTAAACATCACATTATATCAACTTTTCTCAAGAGCATCTTGCTGGATTCCAATTAAGGGTTTTACACTCAACGTGGCTGCATTTTGCAAGCATGTGCCCATTAACTATAAACATAATTCATCAAGAATATACAACACTTTTTTTTAAAAGTTGTCGAGAAAATTATCGTAACTTATTAAATAAAGTCCATCTTAGTCACTGCACCGACATTCAAACCTTACACCCCCCCCCCCCTTGGGAACTCCGCTCTTCTGGCAAACTGCTTCTACCTGTGCCCTTCTCTTCTATTACTAACTCCAGACTGCTCCTTTCACCTGGAACAAACTACCTGAGTCTGTATGTCAGGCGCCTTCTCTGACCCTTTTCAAATCCAGCTGAAAACTCACCTCTTTACTACTGCTTTTGGATCTTGACTCACCTGATCTCCTTGTTTCTTTACCTTTCCCCCTTGTTTTATCCCTGTCTACACCTTCTGTGTAGCACTAGACAAATACTCAGTAGTAGTAGTAGTATATAAGCCTGTTAAAATAAATAAATAACAATAAAATTAATTCCTTCCCCCCTCTCCCCAACTACACTGATACAATGCTGGGGTCTGTATTAGGAGTCACCCCCAAGGCAAAGGATCTTGCAGTCATTGAGGACAACATGTTGACATCATCAGACCAGGGTGGCTAGTAGTGGATATGTGGCTGGATATGGATGATTGAGTTTAATTTAAAATTTTATATTTTGCCTCTTAAACCAAAGAGGATCACAACACACATCAACATAAAATCAATAGAATTAACACAAAACCATCCATGCAAATAAGATTAATCAGAAAAAAAATAAATTTACATCTATGTTATAACATTAAGGGGCATGTTTACTAAACTCCGAAAATGTGCGGGTCCCCGTTAGTGTGCGTGTGCCATATAAGGAGTGGGCGGTTCAGGCAGAACAAGGAAAAAAAACGACCGTACGTGTGCGCGTCACATTAATGTGCGGGGCCCACATTAGTGCGTGGAAAGGCTAAGTGGGGCGCTGCTGGGCAATATAGGAACAGAGCTGTAGCACAACGGTGAAGACACTAACCAATGGTGCAGGGGCCATGGGTTCAATCCCCCCGTGTGCACAACCAAAAACATCTGCCTGAGGCATGAATAGTAATGGTTAACAAGTGTTTTAGGAGGCACACTATTTTTTTGCAGCCCTCGGCGTCGCGATGTAACGTTTGGGCGGCAGTAACTAATTTTGTGCGTCATTATGTGTTTCGCTGCCAGATATGGGGGGCATTAGGCGATGCGCTGTAAATGTTAGGCGGCGCGCTGTTCATCTTGTGCGTTTTGGGCGGCATTAGGCGGTGCGCTGTTAGTTGTGGACGGCATAAGGCGGTGCGCAAATGTCCATACACAGGAACAGAGCTGTAGCATAATGGTGAAGACACTAACCAATGGTGCAGGGGCCATGGGTTTAATCCCCCATTGTGCACAATGGAAAAGGCCAGCTGAGGCACCACCTTGAATGTGTAAAAGTGGTTTAGGAGGCAACATAATTTTGGACTGCATAAGGCGGCACACTGTACATTTTGTACGACATAAGGCGGCGCACTGCTCTTGTTGGGCGGCATAAGGCAGCGCACTGCTCTTGTTGGGCAGCGCAAGGCGGCGCACAGTTATTTTTGGGCGGCACAAGGCAGCACACTGTTAATTGTGGGCAGCAGGAGGCGGCGCGCCGATGGGCATAAGGCTGCGTGCTGATGTGTGAGGAGGCAGTTTAATAGTGTGAGACAGAAGTGGCGCGCTGATGTGCAAGAACAGGAACAGAGCCATAGCACAATGGGTAAGACACCGGCCACCCATGCAGGGATCATGGGATTGATCCCCTGCTGTGCCCAATGAACATGGCTTGATGGAACATGACCTATTATGGGCATTTTTGCTGTAGGACGCAGTGCACGTTAAGGCGCTGTTAATTTTGGGCAGCACAAGACGGCGCGCTGATGAGCACAAGGCGGCGCGCTGATGCTAAAGCAAAGGAACACAGCCACAGCACAATGGTTAAGATACTGACTAATGGTGCAGGGGCCACAAGTTCAATCCCTCACAGTGCTCTGTGAAAAAGGGTAGCTGAGGGAGTATGTTTTATGTTGTGGAGTGCTGTAGGAGGCTTATTAATTTTATTTTGTGATAACTACTAGCAAACCCACTCTCACAGCATGTTAACATAAAGCGGCCTATAAGGCACATGTTACAGTGCACCGTCCGCCAAGGCACCCTAGAATGTCCCCTATAGGGCAGCATGTATGTTGCGACACAGGATAATGTATAGTGCACCCTATATGGATGGCAACCATAAAGTGCCCTATAGGGCGCCCCATAAAGCACCCGCAGAGGCACCTTATGGGTACAGTACGCTGAGGGTGTAATTGCTGGCATCAACATATGTACAGTAAATTAAAAGAAAAGCTTTGGACACCCCTATCACAGAATCCCACTGTGGGTTTGAACCCATGACCTCTGGCTGCACAAGCAGTGATGTAACCATTGTGCTACAGCTCTAAGCAAGCCCCTGGCTGGCTGCAGATAGCCTGCATGTCACCTCACAGACAGTCTGCTGTTGTAAACAGGATAGGGTTAGGCCACCCATACCCATGATGCACTGCAAATGCAAATCAGCTGTCCACAGATGCACACAGGATGGGAAATGCACCCCTAAAGCTCCCCGGCCTGGTAGGGGGACGTGTCCGTGTGCACCCACACAGCACCTCGGCCTGGTAGGGTGTTCTGAGTGGGTGGACAAACGGCAAGGAGTAGCTAAACAACATCACATTGTGCGGTAACTGTGCTCACCCTGAGTGTGTGATGTTGCGGCCAGGACCAGGTCCACAACACCTTCCATGGCTGAATGCGGCCATGCCAGAGCTCCAAAGCAGCAAGAACCTGTGAAATAGGTAAGGTGCTGCATAAACATCTTGGAGATCTCTGTCTGCCTCAGTTAGTGGATTTCCTCCCCCCCCCATGGACCCCCAGGTGGATAAAACACAGCTTCCCACCAACAGATTCCCACCCCCCCCCCCTGCACTGATGGCAGTAAAGTGGACCATCAACCCCAGTCCTGCTGGGGAACAGACACCCTACATGGCAGTCCAAGCAGCTCCACACACATCCATAACACAATATCAGACAGACATTAGGCCTGGATATTCACAGATGCACCCCACCACTATCTGATATTCTCCTGCAGCAAGCCATCAGCCACTGCACCCTGCAAGGCACTCCATCAAGATACATACCATCTGTGCACAGTCTGCTGGTTGGTCCTGATGGAAATGCATGCACCCATAACTGGGGCAGCAGCACACACAAGCAGATAAGTCAGTGAAGAGGCCCCAACAGGACACCCATATATATCACATGAGAGAAACACAATACAGCACTATGGGGGTGCCCAGCCATGCTGCCTTCACTGCACACTCAGGGTGAGAGTGATCCCCAAGCAGCACATACAGAGGTCACCCTGTCTGTGTAGGTGGTGGCCGGGCACTACCATGTCCCTGTCAGTGCCCTATGCCCTGTGCAGCTGCATCCTGGTCAGCCCACCCTGTCTGAGATGTACCCATGGTCCCTTGCTACTCATTATGCACATTGGCAGGCCAATACTGGCAACAGTGCTGGCAGTGTGGGCTGTGGAAGGGGCTTGCAGCCAACACCCACTGTATAGACAGACACACACTTCCACACCTATGCCATCATGGTGCTACTATTGAGGAGGTAATTAGCCTTGCCCACCAAACCGGTCCTGGGCACGCCAAGGCATGGATATGGTACGCAGTACTGCTGGGGGTCACTCCCCAGGGTGGTAAACACCGTCAGAGGCCAGGCCTGGAGCACGCACCGCAAACACCTCACAGATTGTTCTGATGGGGTCAACTAGCAGTATGTGCGTAACGTATGGATATCTATCTGCCAGTACTCCTAGCAAACGTCTCAAAGCTGTGTGTACCGTATACCTCAGGTGCAGGGTGGACATTGCTAAGGTATGCAGGTGCTAGTATTGGGAGATGCACGCAGGGTCCAATGTTCTGCCTCTCCAGGAGACATTGGCCAATGGGGCCTGTGGGTGTGGGTGTGGGTGTGTCTGGCCCTGTTGGCTGCTGCTTTACGGCAGAGATTCCCAACTCCAGTCCAGGTTAGCATCACACTGTTCGGGTTTTCCTGCTGTCCCTCATGAATATGCATGAGCTACATCTACATGCCATGGGGGTGGTGCATAGATATACAGCACAGGCATTTGTATGAGTGGCAGGATGGAACCTGACTGGTGTGTGGCCCACCAGGACTGCATTTGGGAGCTTCTGCTCTAGGTACTGCCCCTGTTCATGGTGTCTGTGCTCAGTGGGGTAAAAGATAGACGTAGTACCATTGCATATGTCCTCGCCACGAAAGGTGTGTCCTTACTATCACTGTTTACTTGTGGGAAAAATATGTGGGCAGGATTGGTGGTAGCCCCAGCTGGGCTTTGAACCTGTGACCGTCTGTTCTTGCATGCACTGTCTGTGTGCACTTCACCACTGTGTAGCCAGAGATTGGCTGGATTCCCTGGAACATCCATGACTGTGGATCCGGCAGGGCCTGTCTGTTGCAGTGGACTGTGCCAGCCTGCACATGGCTAGGCCTGTGTCTTCTGTGGCTAGCAGCCACTGCCCCCTGCACCACATGTACTCGTCCGCCAACATGCTGACATGAGCTTCTCTCAGAAAAAGCAGATGACCTGATTGCAATGTGGCAGTACGGGACTGCATTTGGGGGACTTGGCTGTAGGTAATGCCCATTGTTGTGGTGTGTGCGGTGTTGGGTAAAATATGGCTGTTTTCCCCATGCTTATGTTCCCTGCAATACAAGGGTTTCTGCGCTATCTTTGTTTAGTGGTGGGTAAAATATAGGGTCTGGGTTGGCACATGCCCCAGCTGGGATTTGAACCTCTGACCCTCTGGTCCTAGAGGTATTGGCTCTGTCCGCTGCACCACACTATGCCCACAGAGACAGTGCAGCCCCTGGAGGTAGTAAACCGGGCAGGATGGAGTCGCAAACCCTGCTCTCCGCATTTTTACTGTGGGCACATGCACCCTGTCTGGTGACAAACGTGCACATAAAACACGTAAATGACCACGGAAAATGGGGGACACAATATTAACCACGCTGGGCAACAGTGATATTAATGGGCAACCATAGAAAACACTCCCAGGAAAGCTCCAACAAAGAGGAAATGTTTTTTTGGAAGAGTCTCCGCTCCGTACACCTTTCCAAAACTCATTTCTTTTTGCTGGAGCTTTCCTGGGTGTGTTTTTTAGTTTTGCCCATTACTATAACTGTTCCCCAGCTGAATTCCTATTTTTACAATTTTTTTTGTGGTCCTTTTCTATTTTTAATTCCACTTTTGGGCTGTGCACATGTATCACATGCTCACGTTTTTCAGGTTTCCCCGGTTTTGCTGTACATTGCTGACGGAAATGGTTTCTCTTCCCTTTAAATGCATTCTACCGCGAGTGATTCACTCGCGCTATTTTTCCTTTGAAATTCAGCCCCGATAATGTGCGGGGCGCCTCTCCCCTTCCCTTCCCCGCCCATTAACCCCTTCTCTCCGCCCCTCCGGGCCCTTCCTTTGCCCTCCGTTAACCTTTCCATGCCTCTATCGGACATTTGCGGGCCCGTACTTGTGCGGCACCCGTTAGTGTGACGCGCACGGGTGCGGGGGTTCCTCGCACGTTTGCGGGGCGCTTAAGAGCACTTAAGTGCTGCTTTTAGTGCGCTAATGTGCGGCGCGCAAATTAGCGGTTTTTAGTAAACATGTCCCTAAGATCCATATTAATACCCCTATTCTATGTAATGTATTTTGTTTTATGTTATAAGCTCAAATTGTTTCATGTAAACTGTATTGACTTTTGGAAATGCAGTATATATAAAAAAAATTTGCTAAATAAATAAATACTACACATAATCCCAACAATCATGAACATGACATCAAGGAAACTAATACATAAAATGCTTTCAGCAAAAAATCATGCATTTGTAATGATAAACAGAAAATGAAACAGCCTCCCACCAACCAGCTTCTCCAAAAAAAATCATCCAGTACTGCCTTCCACCATCTAAATGGACACAATACAACACTTGAACATTACTACAGATGACCTGGAGGAACAAGTTTCCAGCTGGAACAACATCTTAGCTTACGCCGCCAAACCATCGGGTGGCAAGCACGAGAAACACCACCACAACAGGAGACAAAACAAACCATGGTACTCAGCAAAAATACGACGGGAAAAGAGGGAGCTCAGGAAGATTGAACGGAGATGGAGAAAAAACAAAGCAACAGCCGACCAACATCTTTACCTAACAAAACAAAAACAATACAATGAACTAATCAACCAATCAAAGAGGGAATTCCACACAAACATGATAAATAACTTCCATCAGCAAACCCAGAGAGCTTTTCGAAATAGTCAAGATCCTCACAAAAGAGCAAACAACAGAAGGGGAAGTACAAATTGATCCACAGGAATTTGCCGACCACATCAAAAGCAAATTTCACTCCACAGAGTGCACAACACCCAGTGAGACCACCAGGACAGAAGTATACACCAAAACCTGGGGGCACCTTCTACTCACCCTCAACAGAGCAGATATCCCACATCATCTCAACAATCAACACAAGCACTGCTCCTACAGACCCATGCCCAGTGTCATGGGTAAAAGCCACCAAATCAAACTTCATCCACACCATACATAGAATAGTACACAACTCACTCACTCAAGGACTCATGCCAAAGCAACTAAAGCTTGCCTCAGTAAGACCAATCACAAAGAAAACAACTCTCGACAAAAAGGATCCAGCAGCATACCGACCAATCTCCAGCATACCCTTCCTGGCAAAAATCATCGAAAAAACGGTTCAAATACAACTCCAGGAATACATCGACAAATATGAAACACTTGACGACAACCAACACGGCTTTCGTCCCAACCATGGAGTCGAAACGCTACTGATCTACCTCTTCAACAGCATCCTAAGAATAATTGACAACACCAGGAATGGAATCATAATGATCTTTATCGACATCTCCTCAGCCTTCGACACAATGGACCACAACACGCTCCTGGACAGACTAAAGAGCACTGGTATACACGGAATCACATTGGAATGGTTCCACTCATACCTAACCGAAAGACAGCTACAGGTCAAGGTGGGACACAACACCTCCCGACCCATAAATGTCCGTCAAGGAGTTCCTCAAGGATCCACACTCTCAGCACTCCTATTTAACATCTACATCCAACCAATCTGCAACATCATGAAAGAGAACAACATTCAATACACAATATATGCAGACGACATCATGATATACACCCCGATATTAATCGACAACCCGGACTTCTCAAAGATAACAGACTGCCTTACCCAGATGACGAGTTGGTGTCAAAACAACAACCTCGCAATAAACTACAACAAGACCGAAGCATTAATCATCACTCGGAACCAAAGCTTCATACACCCGCCAAATATCAAGATACAAAACACTACTATACCAATAAGATCAGAAATGAGATACCTCGGTGTTACTCTGGACAACAAACTAAACCTCAAGCCACACATAAACAAGACAATTCAAAAAGTCTACTACAAGATGCGAATCACCAGGAGACTGAAACCACTCCTCGCCCTAGAACACTTTCGTACCGTCTGTCAAGCACTGATAACCCCACTACTGGACTTCTGCAATCCGATATACCTTGGACTACCGAAACAAGCCCTCAAACCTCTCCAGCTAGCACAAAACACTGCAGCACGAATAATATCTGGTACTGCAAGACAGGAGCACATCACACCTACCTTAAAGGACTTACACTGGCTCCCAATCGGTGCACGCATCAGATACAAAACTATCATGAACCTATTTAAGATAAATCAGCACACATCAGCCAACAGCCTGCACACCCTCATATAACCAGACACCAGCACACGTCCTAGAAGAAAACAAACACACAACCGAGTCAGCACCCCAAGTGAATTCAAACACACACGCAAGGACACAACAGACAGAGCACTCTCCATGGCTGCTCCAACAATATGGAACAAGCTACCGGACGATTTGAGGGCAACTACAGACCTCAAGGACTTTAGAAAACAGCTAAAAACCATGCTGTTCATAGAACACTATGGACACATCACATAACCTCAGAGAATGTATAACAGCACATGATACCGCCTAAACACTGTATGTATAGAAAATGTTTTTGCATCACTGTATATAGTCCATCTTGTACATAGCTCAAACCACTCTAGCACACAACACAACACACATTGTACATAGCTCAAACCAAACTAGCACACAATACAACACACACTCAACTAAATTTCTCCCTCACTGCATGCTTAACTCTCTCACTTTACCCGATTGTTTGCTGTGATACCACCTTGATTAATAAGATAAGGCGGTTTAGAAATACTGTTAAATAAAATAAATAAAATAAATGATAAGTATCGAGCAAAAAGCAGGTTTGTATCTGGCATCTAAACATTAAATAACTGTTTTGCATTTTCAAATGAATTGGGCCCATTAGGACTAGGTTATGTGCAAAGAATGACTGGCACAATTACAAGGGGCCTAATCCTCGCAATGTTTGAAAAGCCAAACAGCACAACTTAAATTCCATCCTCTCTTATAAGAATATAAGATATGCCATAGTGGGTCATACCAAGGTCCATCAAGCCCAGTATCCTGTTTCAAACAGTGGCCAATCTAGGTCATATGTTTCCCCAAAAGACACAGGTTCCTCAATGTTTATAATGGGTCAAGCAGTGATATCCCGTGTCCCTTTTAATAATGGTTTATGGACCTTTCCTCCAGGAACTTGTCCAAACCTTTTTTAAACCCAGCTACACTAACAGCTTTTACTACATCCTCCGGTAACAAATTCCACAGTTTGATTACACGTTGAGTGAAAAAATATTTTGTCTTATTAGTCTTAAATATGTTACCCTGTAGCTTCATTGCATGTCCCCTAGTCTTTTTAAATTTTGATGACATAAACAATCAATCTACGTTTACCGGTTCCACTCCATTCATTAATTTATAGACCTCTATCATATCTCCCCTCAGCCGTCTCTTTTACAAGGTTGAAGAGCCCTAACCTTTCTAGCCTCTCTTCATAGGAGTATCCTTCCATCCCCTTTACCATTTTGGTGGCTGTTCTCTGTACCTTTTCTAATAATGCTATATCTTTTTTAAGATACGGCAACCAGAACTGCACACAATATTCAAGGTGCGGTCGCACCATGGAACGATACAGAGGCATTATAATATCTTTTGTTTTATTTTCCATTCCTTTCCTTGTGATACCTAGCATTCTATTTGCTCTATTGGCCGCCGCTGCACATTGGGTGGAGGGTTTTAACACGTTATGCACGATGACGCCTAAATCTTTATCCTGGGTGGTGGTTCCCAATGTGGAACCTTGCATCATGTAACCATAGTTTGGGTTGTTCTTTCCTAGGTGCATAACTTTGCACTTGTACACATTAAATTTCATCTGCCATTTGGATGCCCAGTCTTCCAATTTATCAAGATCCTCTTGCAATTTTCCACAATTCTCTTGGGTTTTAACAACTTTAAATAGTTTTGTGTCATCTGCAAATTTGATAACCTCACTCGTTATTCTCTTTTCCAGGTCATTTATGAATATGTTAAAAAGCAGCGGACCCAGCACAGATCCCTGGGGTACTCCACTATTCACCTTTTTCCATTGGGATAATTGGCCATTTATCCCTACCCTCTGCTTTCTATCTTGTAACCCGTTCCTGATCCACAATAGTATATCACCTTCTATCCCATGACTTTTTAGTTTTCCCAAAAGTCTCTGATGGGGGACCTTGTCAAAGGCTTTCTGAAAGTCCAAATACACTATATCAACCGACTCAACTTTGTCTACCTGTTTATTCACACCTTCAAAAAACATAACAGATTAGTAAGACAAGATCTTCCTCGTCTAAAGCCATGTTGACTGTCTCCCTTTAAACCATGACTGCTGAGTAATTTTGTTCTTTATGATGGTTTCTACCATTTTTCCTGGTACTGGTGTCAGGCTCACCGGTCTGTAGTTTCCCGGATCACCCCTGGAACCCTTTTAAAAATTGGCATTACGGGAGAGTGCAGTTGATTTCCTACCCGGTGGAGGAGAACACCTGTGGGCGCTGGTGCTGCGAGCAGATGTCAAGCGTCTGCCCTATTTGAGCTGGGCTGTGCTGCAGTACGCGGCCGCGGGTGCGTCCTTTGGGCGTGTACCCGAAGGGGCATGACCTAAGGGGCAGGCCACGCCCCTTTGGAGCCCCTTCGGAGCACTTCGGAGGCTCCGGAGGCTTGTGGAGAGAGTTGTTTGCAATGGGGAAGAGACGGAAGAAGATCTTTTCAACTACATCAAGGCCTCCAAGAACGAGGCCCCATGGACAAACATCTGGTAAGACGCGTTTTAGAGGACGCTAGTTTAGTTGTATCTGAATCTTTGAGTGTTTCCTCACTGTCTCCTTCGTCTCCAATTGGGGGTATAATCCTACTCCATTCGTTGCAAGATATGGGAGTGCCGGTAGCAGGAGGAGTGGTTGGTGCTTCCCCCCCTGTTGGTTTGGCCTCAGGCATTGGATTATCTGTAGAGCAAGGAAGCCCGGTCCATAAGCAGTTACCTCTACCTAAAGTGGTGCAAGTTTCGTCATTATTGAGTGGTGAGGTTTTTACCTCTACTTCTCCTCAGGATGTGACGCTTAAAGACATTTGGACAGTAGTTACTCGAACTGAAGCTGTCCTAACAGGGACTTTGGGACAAATTGAGGAATTTACTCGGGATTCGATTGCTAAGTTTGTGGACTATGATTCCCAACTTGGCGTAGTGTGGGACCGTTTAGGGTACTGTTCAGGCAGTCTCAGTTGCTTCTGTTAAAGATAGTTTATACTTTCATAGGCAGTTTGAAATGAACATAAGAACATAAGACATGCCATACTGAGTCAGACCAAGGTCCATCAAGCCCAGTTTCCTGTTTCCAACAGTGGCCAATCTAGGTCATACGTACCTAGCAGTTTCCCCAAAAGACACAGGTTCCACAGTGCTTGTATTGGGTCAAGCATTGATATCCTGGGTCTCTTTTTAATAATGGTTTATGGACCTTTCCTCCAGGAACTTGTCCAAACCTTTTTTAAACCCACCTACACTAACAGCTCTTACTACATCCTCTGGTAACAAGTTCCAGAGTTTGATTACACGTTGAGTGAAAAAATATTTTCTCTTATTTGGCTTAAATAGTTTACCCTGTAACTTCATTACATGTCCCCTAGTCTTTCTATATTCTGATAGCGTAAACAATCGATCTATGGTCACGGTCAAGGAATTTAAGATGTTTAAATTTTCCTATTACTCACTATCTTTCCCCACAGATTCTATTTTTAAAATACTTGAAAGAGGTTTTGTTGTTTGAGCAGACTGAAGCTTTTAAGGTTGCTAATATTTATTATGTTCCTAGGTTTAAGAAAGTGGTTGGTGAGGTGGAAGGTGGGGAATCTGAGCAACTGGTCTCCCCCCATAGTTTGGATATTTCTGAATTTCTTGAATCCTCCTCAGATATTATTTCTGCTCGTGCAACTTTAATAGTTACATTTGTGTCTGAGATGGACAAAAATATTATTATGAAAACTTAGTTTTCTAAAAAGAATGCTTTATTTTGTGGTCACAAGGTTACTATCTTCCCAGATGTGTCTAGGACAACCCAGATTCGCCGTCGGGCTTTTTTGGAGTTGAAGGAGCGTACACTGGCAATGGGAGCTACTTTTTTCTTAAGTTTCCTTGCAAGTGTATAGTAGGTCATCTTGGGAAGAGTTATAGTTTTGTGGAGCCTGATGAAGTATTGGTGTATCTTACTGCTCATGGGACTCAACCTTTAGTGACGAATTAGTATGATAGGATTTAGGTAAATTTAATTCTATCCACTGGTATTGTTTTTTCTAATATGTTTTGCTGGGGGGGTTTTCCTGTCTGCTTTGCACTCTTCCGTAATGTGGACTTTTATGTATATTATGTGGGTGGGACGACTTGGGTGGAAACCTGTCCTATTGTGTTTGTATATTTCTTCATATTGCTTGATTGCTTTTTGTATGGCATAAGATTGAAATCAATAAAAAAAATTGGCATTACACTGGCGATCCTCCAATCTTCAGGTATTACAGATGATTTTAATGATAGTTCACAGATTACTAATAGCAGGTCTCCAATCTCATATTTCAGTTCTTTCAACACCCTTGGATGTATACCATCCGGTCTAGGTGATTTGCTACTCTTCAGTTTATCAAATAGTTGTAATACATCTTCCCGGTGTAGCAATATTTCCTTCAATTCTTCTGCAGCATTACCTTTAAATAGCACTTCTGTCATGGGTAACATCCCTACATCTTCCTTAGTGAAGACCAAAGCAAAGAATTCATTCAGTCTCTCCACTATAACCTTGTCCCCTCTTACTGCCCCTCTATCATCTAATGGTCCAACTGACTCTCTCACAGGATCTTTCTCTCACAGGAATATACTTGAAAAAGTCTTTATATGCGTTTTTGCTTCCACAGCAAGTTTCTTCTCAAATTCTCTCTTTGCCTGCTTTATCAATGCCTTGCATTTAACTTGCCAGTGCTTGTGCTCTTTCCAGTTTTCGTCATTTGGCTCTTTTTTCCATTTTCTGAAAGATGCTTTTTTGTCAACAGCCTCTCTGACCTCACCTTTAAACCATGCTGGCAGTTTTTTTGGACTTCCTTCCACTTTTCTTAAAGCGTGGAATATAGCTGGTCTGGGCTTCAAAGATAGTATGTTTAAACAACACCCAAGCTTAATGTAAGTCTTTAACCTTTGCAACTGCTCCTTTTAGTTTATTCTTAACTATTTTCCTCATTTTATCATAGTCTCCCTTTCGAAAGTTAAAAGGTAGTAATGTGAATTTCCTTACCATTCCTCCTCCATTAATTAAATCAAACGCGATCATGCTATGATCGCTATTGCCAAGTGGCCCCAACACCCTTATCTCTTGCACCAGATCTGATGTTCCACTAAGGACTAAGTCCAAAATGGCTTCCCCTCTGGTTGGTTCATGAACCAGCTGCTCCAAGAAGCAGTTATTTATTTCATCTAGGAACTTTATCTCCCTAGCATGTCCTTCTGTGACACTGACCCAGTCAATACCAGGGTAATTGAAATCACCCATTATTATTACCATTCTGTAACTTTTATTAGTTTCTCTGATTTCTTTGAGCATTTCATCATCTATTTGTTCATTCTGGCCAGGCGGTCAATAGTACACCCCCACTACCATCGCCTTCCCCTTTTTACATGGAATTTCAATCCATAGAGATTCTATTGCAAATTTTGTTTCCTGCAAAACTTTAATCCTTTGTGACTCAATGCCCTCTCTAACATAGAGTGTAACCCCTTCACCAATTTGATCATGTCTATCATTACGATATAATTTGTACCCAGGTATCACAGTGTCCCACTGGTTGTCCTCCTTCCACCATGTCTCTGAGATACTAATCATATCTAACTTCTCATTTAGTGCTATATATGCTAACTCTCCGATCTTATTTTTTAGACTTCTAGCATTTGCATACAAGCATTTTAGAGACTGTATTTTGTTCATATTAATCTGGTTATCGGTAGGCAGGGGTAATTTGGAATCTTTAAGCTCTGTCTGCTGTGTACTCAAGGGCATTTGGGCTACCCTTGTCTTTATTGGAACCTCTCTGCTGATGTGCCCTAACTTCATTTCTTTGGTAGTATCCTTCAAGGATATATTGTTCCGAACCATGTGCTCTTGGGTGACTGTCTGCTTTCCCCTATTTATTTATTTAGACAGTTTTGTATACTACCTTATCCTTCAATCAAAGTGGTCACAACAGAATTGGGGGATACATTTAATACGAGGGGATATGAGGACACATACACTACACATACACAGTTTAAAAGCTGCTCTATCTCCTTTTTAAATGTTAATGCCAGCAGCCTGGGTCCATCCCGGTTAAGGTGAAGCCCATCCCTTTGGAAGAGCCCCTCCTTTCCCCAGAATGTTCCCCAGTTCCTAACAAATTCCAAACCTTCATCCTTGCACCATTGTCTCATCCATACATTGAGACTCCGGAGTTCTGCCTGCCTTTTGGGTCCCACACGTGGAACGGGAAGCATTTCGTAGAACGCTACCCTGGAAGTTCTCAATTTCAACTTCCTACCTAAGAACCTAAATTAACCTTGAGAACCTTCTTTCCACATTTTCCTATGTCATTGGTACTGACATGTACCAAGACAGCAGACTCCTCCTCAGCACTATCTAAGACCTTATCTAGGTGGTGCATGAGGTCCACTACCTTCGCACCAGACAGGCATGTTAGCAAGCGATCCTCACATCCACCAGCCACCCAGCTATCTACCTGTCTAATGATCGAATCACCAGCTATAAAGGCTGTTCAAATCCTTCCGTCATGGGCACATGGCCCTGGAGAGACTTCCTCAGTTCGAGATGGTTTTACATCACCTGGAGGACAGGTCCTAGTTACAGGATCACTTCCTGCCATACCAGGGTGATGCTTTCCTGTCACGTGACCTCTCTCCTCCATGGCAACAGGGATGCTGCCAGACTGGAGGTAGGACTTCAGGACTATATCCCTGTAGGTCTCGTCTATGTACCTCTCTGTCTTCTTTATGTCTTCCAAGTCTGCTACTCTAGCCTTTAGAGATTAGACTCGTTCCCTGAGAGCAAAGAGCTCCTTGTACCTAGTGCACATGTAAGACCCCTCACCAACTGGGAGAAAATCATACATGTGACACTTGATCTGTACGGAATGTTTGGAACTATTTGGAAAGGAATAGAATAAAATAAAGACTAGTGTAAGATCTCTCAGGGTAATGTCTCCGAATGGTAGAAAGAACCGTGCTCCTATGCTATGGTATGTCGGAGATTATCTCACTTTCTCAGAGTCATTGCTAACACTTTTCTCCAGGTGCATAACCAGGACTGATTTATGAGAGGGGCCTGGGATTGACACAGGTGGGCACAAGGCAGTGCAAATGTTGACACCGTCTCCAGTTCTCTCATTCAGCTGTTTTGCTGCTGCTGACTGAGTGGGCCTAGTGTCAAAATGGAGAGGCCGTTGTCCACTCAGAGTTATCCTTGGCTACGCTCCTGCTGGTCTCAATACCTGCATTGTAACAAAGAGAGCCTCCTTCTAGACGTCAAAGGCGCAATGCGAACAGGCAACAGGAGGAGATGCCCTGTGACATTCTGTTTAATCCTGCCAGGGCACCCAATGCCGTTCGCCCAATTTCTGTTCTCTTGGTCACCGTTTGCATTTGTTGGCATGAGAAGATCTTTTTCCACATTCAAGCCTTTTGCTGCTGCTGATAACATCACCGTTCTCCCTGTTTCCTCAGCTCATCTTTGACGCCTCTTTCTCTGTGCAAACCTAACACAGATAGCTAAAACCTCTTGGGTCCGATATTCAGTGGCAGCGGCAGCGGTTAGCGTGATTGCAGTTGAACACTAAACACTAGATTTTTAATGCCGGGGCCATATCCAGTCAATAGTATTGAATATCCACTTCAGGAGGAAACTGACCAGGCAGTGACAATATCCAGCCACTGACCAGTTAGCTTCGGTAACGAAAGTCAGGAGAGCCTTTAATGTGCTTAACTTTCACTGCTGATGGATAATCGTGTTAGTGCCGCTGAATATCCCACTCAGCGGCATTGACATGGTTCGCAGATCTGCTCATTGTTTCTTTCTCTATAACATCAGCTAAATTCGTCCCTTCTTTTCTGAGCATACTACTGATCCTTATGCACTGTCTAGTTACCTCCCGCGTAGCTGATTGCAACCTGCTCCTTGCTGGTCTCTCATTGACTCATCTCTCTCCTTTGATCCATTCAAAAATCTGCCACATAGCTAATCATGCCGCAGTGCCGCTAGGCCCACATAACCCCTCTTCTGAAGTCACTTCATTGGCTTCCTCTCTCCAATTCAAATTTCTCCTCCTGACCTACTAGTGCATTCATTCTACAGCTCCTCCTCCTTTTCTCTCATCTCCCTACACCCCTCTTCGGGAACTCAAGTTCATCAAGTAAATCTCTTGTAAGTGTGCCCTTCTATTCTACTGCCAAATTTATACTCAGTTTGTAGCATCTAGCTGCAGCATATGTCTGGAATAGACTACCTGAGTCAGTATGCCAGCCTCCATCCTTGCCCTTCATCCTGCCACCCCTCTCCGGGCCTTCAGCGGTAACAGTGGCATTGTAACCATGACGCAGTGCTTACCCAAACTCTCTAGTTCCTGCCTTTTCTAATCTGCTACTTCCACCCATGCCCCCGACACAGTACTGGACAGTTTAGGTAACTACGACACAGCACGGCCGCTGCAGGTCCTAGAGAGGGCACCAGAGGCAGTAACAGGCACCCCTGAAGCAGGGGCGGCCCAAGGGGGGTGCGGGGCCATGTGCGGAGACTCGGTGCGGGGCCTCATTTGCATAAGGTGCCTCATTTACATAAATATTTGCATAATGTTACCATACACTAACTTTTAGTAAACATGCCTCTTAATGAGTGTATGGATAAAGAAAGACTAAAAGATTTCTACATTACTATAATCCAGTGCCAACCACCAGACACATTAGGAACTACTACAAACACTGCCCATTTAGAACCCATAGCAAACCCGCCATATCCTGACAGCACTACCAGGACTCACAAAGCACCATACCCTACCTATCAAAAGGAAACGCTACAAATATTAAACCAATACATTTCAGAGAACAACAATACACGACCTACTGGGGAAAGAGAACAAGTGGCAATGTCAAATAGGAATTACATAAACAGAATACCTCAGCTCAGTTACACATGCAGAACATAGATCACCAAACAAGGAATCACAATTTAGAAACAGGAAGACAATAATTAAACTGGGAATCCCAAAAGCCAAACTTGGAATGTACAACACTGTAGAAATAAAACTATACATTAATTTGCTCTTGTACTAAACAAAGCGCAGACGTTAATGATGCACATTTCCCAGAGCTGACATATTCCAATTAATAAATTCAAAATAAAGAGATATTTTTCTACCTTTTGTGCATTTTTTTTTCAGCTGCAATTGCTCCAGCCACTTTCTTCTGGTTTCTTCATGTCTTCTGCTAACTCTCCATGGTCTGCTGTCCATTTGTCCTTTCTTCTCTCTTCTAGTTTTTTTTCCATTCTCTCTCTACATCTGCTTTAACATACTAATCTTTCTCCTTTTGCTCTTTCCTCATTCCTATTTCATCCACTCAAATTTTACCCCTCCATCCTCAATCCCCACTTACTCTCCCAATACCCGGCCAATTGTAGATTTTTTATCCCTCCCACACAAAATATTTTTCCCCTCTCCATTTTACTCTCCCAGCCCCATCCCATTCTAATCCTCCCCCAACATCAGCTCCCTTCTAGTTCCAGCCTCACCCAGCATCCATTCCCTTCTAGTCCCTGCATCAGCCCATTTCCAGTCCTAGCCCCCCATCAGCCCATTTCCAGTCCTAGCAACCCCCCAACCCAATACCAGTCCTAGCCCCCCCCAACCCAATACCAGTCCTAGCCCCATCAACCCACTTCCAGTCCTAACCCCCCATCACCCCATTTTCAGTTTAAGGCCCCCTATAACCCATTACCAGTCCTAACCCCCCCCTCAGCCCACTTCCAGTCCTAACCCCATCAACCCATGTCCAGTCAGCCCCCCATAGCCCATTGCCAGTCCTAACCCCCCCATCAGCCCACAGCCCATTACCAGTCCTAACCCCATCAGCCCACCTCAAGTCCTAACCCCTCCCCATCAGCCCATTTCCTGTCCTAGCCCCCCCATAGCCCATTATCAGTCCTAACCCCCCATAGCCCATTACCAGACAGCCCCCATCAGCCAACAGCCCATTACCAGTCTTAACCCCCCATAGCCCATTACCAGTTCTAACCCCCCCAACAGCCCACAGCCCATTACCAGTCCTAACCCCATCAGCCCACCTCAAGTCCTAACCCCTCCCCATCAGCCCATTTCCTGTCCTAGCCCCCCATAGCCCATTATCAGTCCTAACCCCCCATAGCCCATTACCAGTCCTAACCCCATCAGTCCACCTCCAGTGTTAACCCCCCATCAGCCCATGTCCAGTCCTAGCCCCCCATAGCCCATTACCAGGCTGTACCCCCCCCAACAGCCCACAGCCCATTACCAGTCCTAACCCCATCAGCCCACCTCAAGTCCTCACCCCTCCCCATCAGCCCATTTCCTGTCTTAGCCCCCCATACCCCATTATCATTTCTTACCCCCCCATAGCCCATTTCCATTCCTAACCCCATCAGCCCACCTCCAGTGTTAACCCCCCCATCAGCCCATTTCCAGTCCTAGCCCCCCATAGCCCATTACTATTCCTAACCCCCCCCATCAGCCCACCTCAAGTCCTAACCCCTCCCCATCAGCCCATTTCCTGCCCTAGTCCCCCATAGCCCATTACCAGTCCTAACCCCATTAGCCCACCTCCAGTCTTAATCCCCCAGCCCATTTCAGTCCTAGCAACCCCCCAACCCATTACCAGTCCTAGCCCCCCATAGCCCACTCCCAGTCCTAATCCCACCAGCCCATTTCCAGTCCTAATCCCCCATCACCCAAGTTTTAGTTTTAAGCCCCCCATAGCCCATTACCAGTCCTAACCCCCCATCAACCCACTTCCAGTCCTAATTCCATCAGCCCATATACAGACTTAGCTCCCCCCAGCCCATCACCACTCTTAACCCCCCCAGCCCATCACCACTCCTAACCCCTCCAGCCCCCCCATAGCCCATCACCACTCCTAAACCCCCCCATCACATCACCACTCCTAACCCCCCCAGCCCCCCCATAGCCCATCACCACTCCTACCCCCCCAGCCCCCCCATAGCCCATCACCACTCCTAACCCCCCCAGCCCCCCCATAGCCCATCACCACTCCTAACCCCCCCAGCCCAGCCCAGCCCAGCCCAGCCCAGGGAAAAATGTTTTTAAAAGAAAGCTGTCTGCTGCCGCTGCCGGGGCCGCCGCGGCAGAATCGAGTGTGCCGCGGGGCCCCCCCTGCCCAGCAGAGCCTGCCCGCCCCTGTATCAACTCTCTTTCAGCTGCCTGCAGTCACACGCGCCGGCTTTCAGAGCGCAAAGGAACTAGTTTCCCTTTCGCGGCTCTGTTAAGCCCGCGGGGGCTGATGGGAACTTCCCATCAGCCCCCGCGGGCTTAACAGAGCAGCGAGGGAGAAACTCTCCTCTCGCGCTCTGAAACCGGCGCGTGTGACTGCAGGCAGCTGAAAGAGAGGTGATACAGGGGAAGGCAGGCTCTGCTGGGCAGGGAGGGCAGGCTCTGCTGGGAAGCGGGGGCCCCGCGGCACCCTCGATTCTGCCGCGGCGGCCCCGGCAGCAGTCAGCTTTTTTGCTTTTTTTTTTAATTTAACTTTTACATCAGAATGTTTTTTGCGCGGGGCCCTGTGCAAAAAACATTCTTGCTCAATGGACGGGCCGGCCCTGCCCTGAAGGCCGGCACTTGCCTAATGGTAGCGCTGGCCCTCCTCCAATCCAGACTAAAAACTCACCCACTTAGTCTCCTGTTCACCATTTCCCCTGGTTGCCTTGAATCAATTAGCAGCTCTATGGGAAAGGGGCCGTTTCTTCTGTGTATCCGTACATGCTGTGTATACCTTGTTTTTTTTTTCAAGTGCCTTTGAATCAATACTGATTCCGGGTGACCCAGCAGCTCCTGTTTTTTCTTGGCAGTGTGACTGGAAGTAGATTGACATTCCTTTCATCAGACACAATCCTTTTGCCAGAGCATTGACTTGGTACCCAAGAGACCGGGGTTCAATTCCCACTAGCACTCCTCGTGGCCTTGGGCAAGTCACTTAACCCTCCATTGCCTCAGAAAAAATCCAAGTTATCAATGTCCCTGTTTAATGTACATTACCAAGTTTAAGTTGTTATGTAAACCACTTTAATTGAAATGATAAAGCAGTATAAAAGACCTGTTAAATAAATAAAAATAGAAATGGAGGGTTAAGTGACTTGCCTAAGGCCACAAGGAGGGCTAGGGGGAATCAAACCCTGTTATCTTGGTTCCCAAGCCAGTGCTGTAACCACTAGGCTACTCCTCCACTCACGTATATCTTGCAGCACTATAAAACTATTAAGTATTCATGTGTAATGTAGAAGAGGCACTTGCTGCATGCACGTCAATGAGTACGTTCCCCTTTTAGCACAATGTCTGTTTTTTTGCACTGATCTTTTCATCTGTGGTAACAGGAATGTCCCAGCTCTACTGGGCTCATGCTTTGCAGTTTTCTGGCACAGGACTTCCAGGGGGTGAGACCTGCTGGTTTTCTGACATCAGCAGATCACACCCAGCACTGAGATGTGGGACTATTTCCAGTTCAGTGCTGCGCAATCTGCATTAGTTGTATGATGTGTCAGAGCACTTTGTTTTCCCAGAGTGTGGCAAGTTTTCAGAAGCATCCTTCTTAGTCCTACTGAGGCGTGTATTATTCTTGCAGCTTTCGTGGGCTGGGGCGACTGACACTCAGCTGCGGCGCTCAGGCATTTTCAAGCCTCCGACTGCTACCACTTTAATTAAAGCAGATAATCAGCGTCGGATACTGGCGAGGCGTCAGTTTCTCCAAGCAGCATCAGTGCTAAGAATAATAAAGTTAAGGCAGCCATTCGCCTATCCTGGCTTTATCCAGCTAGTGGCTGAACAGCAGCACTGAGCGGAGAGCTGCGCGACCACAGACTGCCCTGGTTTTATCCAGGCATTTGTGAGAATATTCCAGACAATGCCACTGAATATGACAATTACTGCAGGTCCTGCTAACTAACTAAACCTTTCTGAATATGGCCCCCTGAAATTCTAAATTTAGTCCTCAACCAATATTTGTCCCCTATTCTCAGACAAACTTAAGATTGCTGCATATTGACCCCTTTGGGTCTTTCTGCACTAGGTATCTATATTAGATACCTTAATCTAGGCAACTGAATGACAATCTGAAATTTTGGAACCATAACTTCTATGCTCCTAAATTTAGATAGATTTCAGCTGATAACTTATTAAAGACGACCCGGGAAACTCACTGCTTACCCCGGGACGAACATTGTGGAAGCTGTGGACTTTGGGTACCTGCCAGGTACTTGTAGCTGGATTGGCCACTGTTGGAAACAGGATACTGGGCTTGATGGACCTCAGTCTGACCCAGTATGGCATTTCTTATGTTCTTAACCTAGGGTCCAATATTCAAAGGATTTACGCTCCTAACTTTGACAGTTATGCTTCTAAATTGGCCTCTTTGAAAATTTACTAGAGTTGAGTGCCTAAATATTTTCTTAAAATTTCATTAAACTCCTAAAGTGGGTAACAGTGGGAGGACCTTAGCACTAGGCACCTGCATTAGATTCATAAATCTAAGCAAATGAACGACAGAAGCACAAATTCTAAGCTCCTAAATAAAGATACATTGTCAGCTGAAAATTCAGGCTCCTAAGTATGGCTGAAAATAGGGCACAAATTTAGAAGCAGATCTTTTTTTTTTTTTTTAATAATTTGCCTCTCTGCTGCTAACAAATGCATATTCTAACTCACTTCACCGTCCACTGCGTCAGCTTAGAAACCAGAAAGGGAAATCATGTGTGAACATGATTATAACTCACCTTGAGCTTTAAAAAGGGTCTGGACAAATTCCGGGAGGAAAGGTCCATAAACCATTATTAAAGGGGACCCGGAAAATCCACTGCTTGTCCCAATACAAGCACCATGGAACCTGTGTGTCTTCTGGGGAAACTGCTAGGTACTTCTGACCTGGATTGGCCACTATTGAAAACAGGATACTGGGCTTGATGGACCTTGATCTGATCCAGTATGACATATCTTACGATCTTATGAGCTCGGATTTGGAGAAGTGAATAGAGTAGTGTATCTGAGTTTAAAAAAAGACAGACAGGAAGAAAATTGATGCCTTTGAATTATGGTGCTGGCGACGAATACTGTGTATACCATGGACTGCCCGAAGAACAAACCAGTCAGTACTGGAGGAGATCAAACCTAAACTTTCTTTAGAAGCTCAGATGACAAGACTTCGACTTCCATACTTTGGACACATCATGAGAAGAGACAGATCATTAGAGAAGGACATCATGCTTGCCAAGGTGGAAGATCAAATAGAAAAGAGGAAGGCCAGCAATGAGATGCATCGATACAATAACAGCAGCTACGGGTGCCAGTCTGTCAACAATGAGCTGCCTGATTAAAGACTGAATACAGTTTAGGACAACTATCCAAAGGGTCACCATGAGTCTACGCCAACTCAACGGCACTTAACAACAACAAGAGAGAGGCTCATGTGGTGCCTTTACACAAAAGCGGAAGTAAGAATGTGGTTGAAAACTACAGGCCGGTTAGTTTAACTTCAGTGGTGAGTAAATTATTGGAAACGCTGCTGAAAGAGAAAATAGTGAGGTTTCTGGAGTCCAGCTGATTAGAGGATCCGAGGCAGCATGGATTCACCAGAGGCAGGTTTTGTCAGACAAATCTGATTGATTTCTTTGACTGGGTGACCAGGGAGTTGGGACCGAGGGAGAGCCCTTGATGTGGTGTATTTAGATTTCAGTAAAGCCTTTGACACTGTTCCTCACAGGCGACTTATAAACAAACTGAGCACCCTAGGGATGGACTCTAAAGTTACTGCTTGGGTTAGAAATTGGTTGGGTGGGAGGCGACAAAGAGTACAAGTAAATGGAGCTCACTCTGAGGAGAAGGATGTTACCAGTGGTGTGCCCCAGGGATCTGTCCTTGGTCCAATTCTTTTTAACATCATTGTTAGTGATATAGCGGAAGGGCTGTCGGGTAAGTTTTGCCTTTTTGCGGATGATACCAAAATCTGCAATAGAATAGACACCCAGGAAGATGTAGATAACATGAGGAGGGATCTAGCTAAGCTTGAAGAATGGTCTAGAATCGGGCAGCTGGGATTTAATGTTAAGAAATGTAAGGTCATGCATTTGGGCTGCAGCAATCCAAGGGAGCAATATAGTATAGGGGGTGAAGTACTTTTGTCCACTAAAGAAGAGCGGGACCTGGGCGTGGTTGTGTCTGATGATCTTAAAGTAGCTAAACAGGTAGAAAAGGCGACGGCAAAAGCTAGAAGGATGCTTGGGTGCATACGGAGAGGAATGGCTAGCAGAAAAACAGGAGGTGATAATGCCTCTGTATAAGTCTTTGGTGCAACCTCATTTGGAGTATAGTGTGCAATTCTGGAGACCACACCTTCAAAAGGATGTGAACAGGATGGAGTTGGTGCAAAGGGTGGCTACTAAAATGGTTAGTGGTCTTCATTATAAAGCATATGAGGACAGACTTAAGGATCTTAATATGTACACTGTCACGCCCTCACCACCCACCTCTAGCCTAGAGGGGCGTGGTATCGGAGGAACTTCTCTCGATTGGCTTGGGCAAACTAACTTTCCCCAGGCGTATCTTGGGATAGGTAGTTTGCCTTCAAAAATGGCTTCAAGAAGAAGTTGTAGTCATGGTCTGGAGGTAAGGCAAAGTGACAGAATTTTATTTCTTACGCAAAAGTTCAAGTACCCTGTACACAGGACTCCTTCTTATGCAGGATTATTGGTAATACACCACTAGAACAGCATAACTGCTTCACAAGCTTCAAACACACACAGCTGCTTCAAACGTTTCTCAGCCCTGAAAAACAGCACTTCTTTAACAAGGGTAAAAATGCCTCTTTTTAGCCTTGCCTTGTAAAACAATTAATGGCAACAATAAAACTTAGTCCCCCTGGAATAAAAGCTTCTTCTTAACTCCCTTCCCGGATTAAGTTTAAACCAAAAAATGGGAGACACGGGCAGCAAATATTCACCAAGCTTTTTAGCTTCCCTGAAAGTTTTCCTGGCTGCGTCACAAACCTTTGGGTGCTAGCAAAAGTATTCCCGGCCTACTGTCGGTTCTCTGTGTCTTGTTATTTCCAGCTTTAGGAGACCTTCTCAGAAAGTGTTAGCCCTCAGCATAATGGTTCAACGCACTTGGCTTGGCATAAAGTACAGTCCATAGGAATATCCATAGCCCTCAGGTCATCCTCAGCAGTATCGACTTGCATATCTTCAATTGTTGGAGCAGTGTCCAGTTCTGAGTTCTCAAAGCAGTGCTCAGTAAACAGCGCCCCCTTGGGTCCTAGAGTCACTCCTGTTCCCAGCTCTACGTGAGACAGCCAGTCAGTACCTTCAGCCTTTGGCCCGTCTCCTCGGCTGTGTTTCCTGTGGTTCAGCTCCTCCCAGGGCTCTCCTCTATGGCTCTGCTGCATCTCCAGCTTCTCTTGACTCTCCTGAGCCTCTTGTTTCTCCAGCTCCCCTTGTTTCTCCAGCCTCTCTTTGCCTTAGCAGGGGTTTATATTTCCACCTCCAGGGTTCCAGCCCCTACTCCTCCCTTCCGGCCCTTCCCAGGTGATAATAATCTCTTCTCATGCCTGCAGGGACCTCATAGGAGTCTGGGTGTGGCACCCTGGGTTTTCTCTCTCTCTTCTTTCTCTCCCTTCGCGGGGCCTGAGATCCAGGCCAGGCAGGGATTTCGTGGGTATTGGTGTACGCAGGATTCAGGTTACCCTTGAAATACACAACTGGGCTCTCCCCTAAGTCCAAGTCCATGTCCTTTTCTATTCTCATGGGTTCAAGACGGGCGTCTCTGTCACAACACCTAAGAGGAAAGGCGGGAGAGAGGTGATATGATTGAGATGTTTAAATACCTCCGTGGCATAAATGTTCAGGGAGAGAGCCTCTTTCAATTGAAAGCAAGTTCTGCTACGAGGGGACATGGGATGAGGGTGAAGGGAGATAGATTCAGGAGTGATATGCGGAAATATTTCTTTACGGAAAGAGTAGTGGATCTGTGGAATAGTCTCCCAGTGAAGGTGACAGAGATGAGGACAGTAACTGAATTTAAAAAAGAATGGGACAAACACAGAGGATCTCTAAAGGAAAAAAGGGGATTGTGTAGTTGTTGATATGGAAGGACAGACTAGATAGGCCATGTGGTCTTTTTCTGTCGTCATATTTCTATGTTTCTAGGTTTATAAGGTGGACCTCATAATATCATGCTCGCTTGCCCATGCACAATTCAATACCATCATAGGTTATAAAAAATCCTCCCCTATAGCAATCGCTTATCTTTTCACTTATATTGCCTCTGTTCCTAAAATTTCAGTCAGAACTCATATGCCCCAAACTCACTCACTCCAATGCTGACAGCGTTTTACCCAACGCTACTTCAGGGGATTTCTTCTATAGAGAAAAACAATCAACCACACTTAACTCATAAAACATATCTATTCTCCTATACTTTATCACTTCAAACCACATATTATTATAACCATACAAGACATGTGCTCTCAGCTGAGGTGCCATATGAAGACAGACCACTCAGCCTCACTTGGTTTGCAGCTTGTCGTGCTGTGAGGGCTTGTGTGCATCAGTGATGCTGAGGGCTAAGCTATCAGTAGCTTATCTACTGGCAGGGTCTCCCAAGATGGACAGGTCTCAACTGAGGTGCCAGACCAAGACAAACCACCCATCTGGGCAGCAGCAGAATGGGGCAGTATTGGCAGTGAAGGATCACATTTCTGTGACAACGGCAACAACACTAGAATTAAACTGTGCAGAAGAAAGGCCTGGCAATCTACTTCTGTATCTTGCCAAGAAAACCCAATGGATAGTCCCAAGAAAACAAACTGCACTATAGTGCTGGAAGATGAGACCCCCAGGTCGGAAGGCACTCAACTGGCTACTGAGGAGGAGCTGAAGACTTCTCAGAGTAAAGCCAGCATTTATGATGTGGTTGGATCAAAGCCCTCGGGACGTCTGACTGCTGATGTAGCTGCGCATGAAATGAGAGTCAGAAGCTGCAAAGATGTCTTATTTATTGGGACACGGAACATAGGAAGCATGAACCAAGGGAAGTTAGAAGTGGTCAAGAATGAAATGGAATGTGTACAACTCGATATGTTGGGTGTCAGCGAACTGAAATGGACTGTCATTGGGCACTTTGCATCTGATGATCACATGGTCTACTATGCTGGAAATAGAAAACAAAGAAGAAATGGTGTTGTATTTATAATTAAGAAGAAAATTGAAAGAACTGTAATGAAATACAATACAATCAGTGAACGCTTAATCTCTATTTGTCTACGAGGATTGCCTATCAACACAACTATAATTCAAGTATATGCCCCAACAACAGCTGCAGAAGAGGATGAAGTTGATGGGTTCTATGAACAAGTACAAGCTGAAATTGACAGAACATGCAAATAGGATATCCTGATAGTCATGAGTGACTGCAACACAAAAATTGGCAACAAAGAAGAAGGCAAAGTGGTTGGAAAATATGAACTTGGAAACAGAAATGAAGCTGGAGAAAGACTGATAGAATTCTGCAAGACCAACGATCTATTCATCTCAAACACCTTCTTCCAGCAACACAAACAGCGACTATACACATGGACTTCACACAATGGATTGTACAAAAATCAAATTGACTACATATGTGGAAGTCAACAATGGAAAAGCTCTATAACATCAACAAAGACAAAATCTGGAGCTGACTGTGGTATTGGTCACCAACTACTAGTATGCGAACTCTAGCTAAAGTTGAAAAAGAGCAAGCCACTCATGAATGTAGCAAAATATGACCTTGAGAATATGCCACTGGAATTTAGAGACTACCTAAAAAATTGTTTTGCTGCTTCATATATAAATGACAGAGCTCCAGAAGAGTTATGGAATGACATCAAGAAGGTTGTATTGGAAGAAAATGAGAAGTCTCTACAAAAGGTGAAAAGCAAAAATGGCCAAAATGGATGACCGAAGAAACTCTGAAAATTGCCCAGAAATGCAGAGAAGCTAAAGCCAAAGGAGAAAGAGAGGCAATCGCAGAACTCAACAGAGATTTCCAACATTCCACAAGACAAGACAAGACAAGGAGAAGTACTACAATGACTCATGCAAGGAAATAGAAGCAGAAATTATTAGAGGAAGAACAAGATCAGTTTTCCTAAAGCTATGAGAGTTAAAGAGAAATCCCTGCCTCGAATTGGAATGTTACAAGATGCTCAAGGATCCATGTTGAATGATGCTGAGAAGATCAAGAGAAGGTGGAAAGAATATAAAGAGTACAATAAAGATCAAGTGTACCAACAGCCATTTCAACCTGTACTTAATGATCAGGAACATTGGTGATGAAAGAAGAAGTCAAAGCAGCATTGAAAGCCTTATCAAAGAACAAAGCACCAGACATTGATGGCATTCCCATAGAAGTATTACAGCAATCTGATGCAGCTGTTACCATACTTAGAAGGCTCTGACAGGAAATTTGGAAGACATCATCATAGCCAACTGACTCGAAAAGATCTGTGTTTATACTAATACTAAAGAAAGGTGATCCAACTTAGTGTGGAAATTATTGCACAATTGCTCTGATCCTACATGCCAGCAAGAATCTACTCGATTATTCAGCAAAGGCTACAACTGTACCTGTAATGAGACGTGCCTGAAGTGTAAGCAGGATTTAGGAAAGGGCGAGGAACGAGAGACATCATCGCAGATTTGAGATGGATCCTTGAAAAGACAAAAGAATACCAAAAGGGTATCTATATGTGTTTTATTGACTAAAGCAAGGCTTTTGACTGTATAAACCATGAGAAACTCTGGACCACATTAAGAAGCATGGGTATACCAGAACACCTGATAGTTCTCTTGCACCACTATCATAGTCTCCCTTTCGAACGTTAAAAGGTAGTACTGTGGATTTCCTTACTATCCCTCCTCCACTAATTAAATCAAAGGCAATCATGCTATGATCACTATTGCCAAGTGGCCCCAACACCCTTATCTCTTGCACTAGATCATAAGATATGCCATACTGGGTCAGACCAAGGTCCATCAAGCCCAGTATTCTGTTTCCAACAGTGGCCAATCTATGTCATATGTACCTAGCAGTTTCCCCAAGGGACACAGGTTCCACAATGCTTGTATTGGTTCAAGCATTGATATCCTGGGTCCCTTCTTAATAATTGTTTATGGACCTTTCCTCCAGGAACTTGTCCAAACCTTTTTTAAACCCAGCTACACTAACAGCCTTTACTACATCCTCTGGTAACAAATTCCAGAGTTTGATTACACGTTGAGTGAAAAAATATTTTCTTTTATTAGTCTTAAATAGTTTACCCTGTAGCTTCATTGCATGTCCCCTAGTCTTTCTATATTCTGATAAGGTAAACAATCGATCTACGTTTACCCGTTCCACTCCGTTCATTAATTTATAGACTTCTATCATATCTCCCCTCAGCCGTCTCTTTTCCAAGTTAAAGAGCCCTAACCTTTTTAGCCTTTCTTCATAGGAGTATCCTTCCATCCCCTTTACCATTTTGGTGGCTCTTCTCTGAACCTTTTCTAAAATTGCTATATCCTTTTTAAGATAAGGCTTTCAAGATCATCCACCATCTTTCAGCAGATGCACTACAAGAAATCGTAACAAGGAACATCAGTAATAGACCAAGAAGGAACAATAATGCCAACATGATCAGCACACCCTCAGGATACCACAAGACTAAACAAAATATGTCAAGAAGAGCTCCATCACTAATGGCATGGCATCCACACTATGGAACTCCCTCCCAATGAGCCTAAGGGAATTAGAGGACATCACAGACTTCCGCAAGGCCCTTATAACCCTGCTCTTCACAGAAACCTACGAGCAGATAAACAGTCCACACCAGATATACAATAGCCCCCACCCGAGCGGGATAGCAACGTAAATTCCCCTGCAAATTCAATAACTAACCAACCCAGCTAGACTCACGACACCATCATGATAAATGTTAACCCTCAAATTGTGTTGTCTTAATGTTGTTAAGTACCCTCATGTTAAATGTAACCCAATTGTGATGTGATGTAACCACTTTGATTGTAAGATAAGGTGATATACAAGTATGTCAATAAATAAATAAATAGATCTGGTGTTCCACTAAGGACTATGTCTAATATGGCTTCCCCTCTGGTCGGTTCATGAACCAGCTGCTCCAAGAAGCAGTCATTTATTTCATCTAAGAACTTTATCTCCCTAGCATGTCCTGCCGTGACACTGACCCAGTCGATACCGGGGCAATTGAAATCACCCATTATTATTACTGCACTGTAACTTTTGTTAGCTTCCTTGATTTCTCTGAGCATTTCATCATTTTTATTTATTTATTTATATACAGGCTTGATATACCGCCCAAAACTGGAGTATCAGAGCGGTGTACAATAAAAGAAAAGCAGATGCAGGAAAGATAAAGAGAGAAAAGAACGCCATTTGAAGACAGGAAAGAGCTAGGGAGAGATAGATAGAAAGAAAAGGACAGGGATTACACGACTAGACAATTAAACACGGGGGAGGGGAGTGAGGGGGTGGATAGTGGCAATCGGAACTGACATGACGGTCATGAAGGTACTGGAAGGTCGAAAGCCTGAGAGAAGAGATGGGTCTTAAGGAGAACTTTGAAGTGCGGGAAAGAGGACTCAGTGCAGAGCATGTGGGGAAGGGAATTCCAGAGAGCGGGGGCTAAGAAGAAAAATGCAGAGTGACGGGTGAGTTCGAGGTGGGCCTGGGACGGAGAGGGAAGGAAAAGATGGTTGGTATGGGACAATCAGAGAAGACGGGGAGCAGGTTGATGAAAGATAAGATCAGAAGGGTACTGAGGAGTATTAGTGTGGAGAACTCTATGAGCGATGATAAGATACTTGTAAATAAACCTAAATTTGATGGGAAGCCAATGAAGGGAGAAAAGACAGGGAGTGATGCGATCGAAAGGGGAGGAAAAAGTGAGTAGGCGGGCGGCAGTGTTTTGAAGGAGCTGAAGACGACGGAGTTGATAGGACGGAAGGCCAGCGAGGATGGAGTTGCAGTAATCCAAGTGAGAGGTTACCAGGGAAAGGACTAGAGTGGTGAGGGATTTAGTGGAGAGAAAGGGCAGGAGGAAGCGAATGCGGCGGAGGTGGAAGAGGCAACTGCGGACTAGGGAAGAAATATGAGGGTGAAAGGAGAGGGAGGAATCCAGGGTGACACCCAGGTAACGGAGGGAAGAGACAACAGGGATGGGGGAGCGAGGACATCATAGGGGCTAGGCTGGGAGGAGGAGTGGAGAAAGAGAACCAGATGGCAGAGGATTTAGAGGGATTGACACAAAGGAAATTATCAGAGAACCAAGAAGCAATACGATTAAGGCAGGCATTGAGAGCAGAGAGGTCTGGGGAAGCGGAGCTGGTGTGATGGACGAGAAGAATATCATCTGCATAGAAGTAAAAAGAGATACCGGACTGTTGAATGAGAAGGGCCAGGGGGGCGAGGAAAACATTGAAAAGTAGAGGGGCGAGGATAGAACCTTGTGGAACACCACTGTGTAGAGGGGAGGGGGCAGAAGTAGAGGAGCCAAAGTGAACAGCGAAGGAACAGTGAGAAAGAAAAGAGTGAAACCAGCGCAACACAGTGCCGTGGATACCAGAATCGGACAGGCGAGTGAGGAGAGTGCGGTGATCAATAACGTCAAAGGTGGCAGAGAGATCTAAAGAGACGGCAATAGATAGGTCACCATGGTCGTGAGAACGGTGGAGGTCACTGAGGAGGGCAAGAAGGATAGTTTCAGTGCTGTGTCCAGGCCTAAAACCAGATTGACGAGGGTGAAGATAGAGGGTGGAATCAAGGTGCGCCGAAAGCTGTGTGAAAACCAATTTCTCAAGGACCTTAGAGAGAAAGGGGTGGTTTGAGACGGGTCGCCAGTTGGCAGGAAGGCTAGGGTCAAGGGAGTGTTTCTTAAGAAGAGGGCAGACCAGGGCGTGTTTCCAGGAGGTGGGAAAACTACCGGAAGAGAGACTGGTGTTGACTATGGCAAGGATATACGGCAGAAGTTGAAGAGAGGGATCAAGGAGCCAGGAAGAAGGGAGAGAATCGAGTGGGCAGGTTGTTTTGTGGGAAGAGGAAATTGCCCGAAGAAGCTCAGCGGAGGTGACAAGGCTGAAGGAGCACCATGTGTGAGGGAAGGTACTGGAGGGAGGAGGGGAGAGAATGATGGTGGAGGCGGAGAGAGGGAGGAGAAGGGGGAAAGAGGAGGGGGGCAGAGGGGGAAGGAAGAGCGAAGGGACTGGATCTTATTTACAAAGAAGGAAGCAAGGGCCGTCGGGCTGGGGGCAGTGGGAGGGGGCGCTGATGAGAAGGGACAAGTTGAGGGGGAAGACAGAGAGTGAAGGACCCGATACAAGCAACAGGAGGAGTTAGAAGATGCAGTGATGAGATCCGAAAAGTAGGTCCTCTTGGCCTCGGTGATCATAGTGCGGTAGTAACGATGTGCGCAGCGGAAAGAGGTCAAGGAGGCAGAAGAGGGGTGTTTACGCCAGTGACGTTCAGCACGTCGGAGATGGGTGCGCTGGAGATAAAGACCCGAGTGATACCAGGGGTGATGGGACATGGAACGGCAGGAGGTGGGGCGAAGGAGAGCTAGGGTGTCAAGGGTGCTAGTGAGAGTAGAGGACCAGGAATCAACCTGCTGGTCGACAGGAAGAGAAAAAAACTCAGGGGAAAAGAGAGAGTCGGCAGGGGGAAAGGCTTGCAGAGTGAGGGGCGTAAGACGGCGTTTGAGAGCCTTAAATGAGGTTGCAGCAACAGATGAAGGGAGCATTTGCATGGGAGGGAGGGCGAAAGAAAACAATAAGCAATGATGGTCAGACCAGGGAAGAGGGGTGGATGAGATAGGAGAGGGAACATAAGGGGATGAGGAAAAAGTAAGAATGAGATCAAGGGTATAGCCAGAGGAATGAGTTGGACATTGTACATGTTGGATTAGATCAAGGTCGGTGAAAAGTGAACTGAGAGTCTTATCGCGAGGGCGGGTTTGGGAGGATAGGTGTGCATTGAAATCACCAAGGATAACCAGATGGGAAGAAAGTAAGGATGTCTCAGAGAGGGTGAGCAGAAGAGACTCCCAAAGATCAGAGCGCATTGAGGGTGGGGCATAGAGAAGAAGGAAAAATATAGGAATGGAAGTCCCTGAACGCAGCAGTAAGGCTTCAGGATAGCGGGGTTGGGGGACACGAGTGAGAAAGGAATAGAAGAGCGATGAATAACAGCCATGCCGCCCCCGGACCAGTGAAGCCGGGGAACGTGAAAGGCAGAGTAACCGGGGGGAAGGCATTGATGAAGGATACCGTCCTCACCCTCACGGAACCAGGTTTCGGTGAGGAACAGAGCATCAAGAGAGTGTTGTGATAAGAGGTCATAGACCAAAGGAGTTTTAGCATGGATAGACCTGCAATTTAGGAGAGCAAAAGAAAGAGTCAACAGAGAGCAGACAGATTGAAGTGGAGGCGTGGAAGAGAGCTGGATAGTACGACAAGTAACAAGATTATTCATATTCTGGGTGCAGACCCCCGGTGGGATAGAGGAGACCGTCAGAGGGCGGTTCCCCCAGAGAACAGGAATAGAGGCCATAGAATGGGCCTGAACAGAGGGCAAAGGGAGAGCTAAGGGAGCAGGAGCGGTTCCAGAAGTGTGAGATGGACAGGAAGTTGAAGGGAAAAATAGGGGAAGAAGCAGCAGAGAAAGAAGGTGCAAATAGTACCCCCCACAAGGAGGAAATTGACCTGGCAGGAAGGAAAAGACGCCCCCGTCATCGCCCCAAGGAGCTCGCCCAAGGAGCAGGAGCTGCTCCTTGTGTGCGCTCCTTTGGCGCGCGCCGCCGCAGTGCGGAACGGCGCCCCGATGTTCTTTAAGTACTGCAAGGTACCTGAGGCTTGGTGCGGACGCGTTGCATGCGTCCACGTCACTTCCGGGAGGCGGGTCTGGAATATGGCAACCAGTGCAGGGAGGACAGCACAGACGGACCTGAAGGAAAGGGCAGACAATCAGGCAGCAAAACAAGCAGCAAGGCAAGCAGTAGCAGACAGTAGAACACAGCAGCAGGACTGGAACGGCGCCCCGATGTTCTTTAAGTACTGCAAGGTACCTGAGGCTTGGCGCGCAACCAGTGCAGGGAGGACAGCACAGATGGACCTGAAGGAAAGGGCAGACAATCAGGCAGCAAGGCAAGCAGTAGCAGACAGTAGAACACAGCAGCAGGACTGGAACGGCGTCCCAATGTTCTTTAAGTACTGCAAGGTACCTGAGGCTTGGCGCGGACGTGTTGCATGCATCCGCGTCACTTCTGGGAGGCAGGTCTGGAATATAGCAACCAGTGCAGGGAGGACAGCACAGATGGACCTGAAGGAAAGGGCAGACAATCAGGCAGCAAAACAAGCAGCAAGGCAAGCAGTAGCAGACAGTAGAACACAGCAGCAGGACTGGAACGGCGCCCCGATGTTCTTTAAGTACTGCAAGGTACCTGAGGCTTGGCGCGCAACCAGTGCAGGGAGGACAGCACAGATGGACCTGAAGGAAAGGGCAGACAATCAGGCAGCAAGGCAAGCAGTAGCAGACAGTAGAACACAGCAGCAGGACTGGAATGGCGCCCCGATGTTCTTTAAGTACTGCAAGGTACCTGAGGCTTGGCGCGGACGCATTGCACGCGTCCGCGTCACTTCCGGGAGGCGGGTCTGGATTATGGAAACCAGTGCAGGGAGGATAGCACAGACGGACCTGAGGCTTGTTCATTCTGTCCATTTGTTCATTCTGGCCAGGCGGTTGATAGTACACCCCCACTGCCATCGCCTTCCTCTTTTTACATGGAATTTCAATCCATAGAGATTCTACAGCAAATTTTGTTTCCTGTAAAATTTTAATCCTTTCTGACTCAATGCCCTCTCTAACATAGAGCGCAACCCTCCACCAATTTGATCAGCTCTATCATTACGATATAGTTTGTACCCAGGTATCACAGTGTCCCACTGGTTGTCCTCCTTCCACCATGTCTCTGATATTCCAATCATATCTAACCTCTCATTTAGTGCTATATATTCTAACTCTCCCATCTTATTTTTCAGACTTCTAGCATTTGCATACAAGCATTTTAGGGACTGTATTTTATTAATATTAATCTGGTTATTGGTAGACATGGGTAATTTGGGATGTGTCTGCTCCATACTCGAGGGCATTTGGGCTACTTTACTCTTTTTTGGAACCTCTCTGCTCTTGGTAGTATCTTTCAAGGATACATTCTTCCGAACCATGCGCTCTTGGGCGACTGTCGGCTTTCCCCTATTATCTACTTTAAAAGCTGCTCTCTCTCCTTTTTAAAGGTTAATGCCAGCAGCCTGGTTCCATCCCGGTTAAGGTGAAGCCCATCCCTTCGGAAGAGCCCCTCCTTTCCCCAGAATGTTCGCAGTTCCTAACAAATCCAAAACCCTCATCTCTGCACCATTGTCTCATCCACGCATTGAGACTCTGGAGCTCTGCCTGCCTTTTCGGTCCTGCATGTGGAAAGAGAAGCATTTCGGAGAACACTACCCTGGAAGTTCTGGATTTCAACTTCTGACCTAAAATCCTAAATTTAGCCTCCAGAACCTCCCTAACACATTTTCCTATGTCATTGGTACTGACATGTACCAAGACAGCAGACTCCTCCTCAGCACTATCTAAGACCTTATCTAGGTGGCGCGTGAGGTCCGCTACCTTCGCACCAGGCAGGCATGTTACCAGGCGATCCTCACGTCCACCAGCCAGCCTGCTATCTACAAGCCTAATGATCGAATCACCAACTATAATGGCTGTCCTAACCCTTCCCTCATGGGCACATGGCCCTGGAGAAACTTCCTCAGTGCGAGAGGGTTTTACATCACCTGGAGGACAGGTCCTAGTTACAGGATCACTTCCTGCCACACCAGGGTGATGCTCTCCTGTCACGTGACCTCTCTCCTCCATGGCAACAGGGATGCTGCCAGACTGGAGGTGGGAATTCAGGACTATATCCCTGTAGGTCTCATCTATGTACCTCTCTGTCTTTCTTATGTTTTCCAAGTTTGCTACTCTAGCCTCTAGAGAACGGACTCGTTCCCTAAGAGCAAAGAGCTCCTTGTGCCTAGTGCACACGTAAGACCTCTCACCAACTGGGAGAAAATCATACATGTGACACTCAATGCAAAAGACTGGAAAGCCCCCATCTCACTGCTGGACTGCTGTCTGCATCTTAGTTTAAGGTTTGTGTTTAGATCTTTAAGTTCTTTACTTACTAAGGGTTGCTATGGATATGTATACTAATAAACTGTACCTAATACGTTTAATATACCTTGTTCACCTGAAGCTTAATTAATCTCAGGTCCTTAGTGTATGACTGATTTGGGTAACGAGCTTCACCTGAAGGCACCTCCTGTCTTTTAAGATGTGTAAGTACCTATAATGCTACGATTATCCCAGGGGTAGGTGGGTGTTGGGGAGGGAGGGAGGAAAATAACACTTATTAGGCTAGAACAGCACTACTCCATGTTTAAAAAGGACTTAAAAATGCACCTCTTCTCTGCCGCCTTTGACCTCCCCTCTCCTCTTGTGTGACAAATGCCCCCCTCCCCCTGTTTTCCTTCTCCTCTCTCCCCCGTAGTCATGTCTATTTAAATGTCTTGGGTGCTTTACTGTCTTATATTGTAATTTCTTTTCTCCTTCTCTTTTTTTTTCTTCGACCTATTGGTCTCTTTGTATAAGACTTTGTGTTTCTATTGTAAACCGCTATGTTCTAATTGTAATAGCGGTATATCAAGCTTAATAAACATAAACATATTAAAAGAGGGCTGCTACACAGTACCCTGTCCTGTGCTGCTGAGGTAAGCTATATTCTGATTTGATTTAAAATTATAGCTCTTTGCTGCTGCTAGGCTCTAACTTATTATGAAATTTAAACTACAAGCTCTCTGCTGGGTTCCAAATTTAACCAGAAAGCTCTCTTCTGTGTTTTAAATTTAAACTAAAAGTACTTTGATGATACTAGGCCCTGAGTGACTATTAAATTTAAACTACAAGCTCTCTGCTGGGTATGAAATGTAACTAGAAAGTTCTCTTCTGTGTTTTAAATTTAAACTTAAACTGCTGCTACTAGGCCCTGACTGATTTAACAAAAAATAGTGGGCTCACAGATTAATTAGCTTTAATAGAAAGAATTCCTTTCAGAAAATTCCCAGAAGTATATACTCACAATTGCAGATCTCTCTCCAGAAGTAACAGTCCCCTTTTCTAGTCCTTCAAGACTGAGGATCACAGAGCTCTGGTTGAGCTATTTATGCCTGTGCTGCTGAGGTAAGCTGTGACCAACTTCCTGGGTGATTAACAGTCCAAACGCCAGCAGGTTTGGCAGCCTTGATCAGTCAAGTCATCCAGTTACAGGAAGACAAAGACCCCCTGGGTACAGAGGAAGGTGGCCATGATCACCAGAAACGTTGTGAAGACCCAGGGGGCCACAGCTAGCCTGAAGGGAAGCACACGCTACTGGTAGTGCCAGCCGCCCAGCACAAAATGCAGGTTTTGCCTGAGATACAGGTAGATCGGAATATGCATGAATGCATCCTTCAGATCCAAGGATCATAGTCAATCGTCCTGTAAAAGGTAAGGGAGGAGCATCCCTAACAAAACCATTTTGAACTTTTCATGCACCAGGAACTGGTTGAGGTTTCGCAGATCTAGAATTGGACAGAACCCGCTGATCTTTTCGGGAACCAGGAAGTATCTGGAGTAGAAGCCTTGCCTGATCTGAGCCGGGGGGGACCAACTCAATGGAAAGGCTGGAGAGCAGGGCCTCAACCTCGGTCTGCAGTAAGCTCCAGTGCTGGCTATGCTCCTGAGAACCCCATCAAAACCCTGAACCTGGTTTGGAATGGGGGAGGGGTGGGTTTCACCTTCAGGGTCTTCTCCCAGTGCTGCAGCTGGGAAGTCTGCACCTTAGGCTGTGCCTGCAGCTGAGCCAGGAAATACCGGCATGGGCACGGATAGAAGGCCACCTTGGAGTGATGTTTCTTCTGTGCTGGGTCAAAGGTCTTTCTGGAGAGTCTGGTGAGAGGCACCTGCTTCTTCTCCAGCTCTTTACCTTTCTGCTCTATGACTTTGCTGAAGAGGTTCTCGCCTCGGCAGGGGACGCTAGCGATCTTGTTCTAGATCCACTGCTCCAGGTTAGAGAACTGTAACCACACCATCTGGTGGTCAGTGATGCCCATAACCACCACTCTGCCAGTGGATTCAAAGGCGTCGTAGGTACCTTGCACCATGAACTTTGAGCAATCCTTGCCACGTGCCATGAGACCCCAGAAGAACTCACAACAGTCCTTGGGAACCAGGGCAGCAAAGTCCTCCAGGTCTAACATGACATCCTTGAGGAACATGCTCATGTAAGTCTGGTAAGCTAGGATCCTGGTGGGGATTTGAGCATTTAAAGCGCATCTACAGCGTTTATATTTGAAGTTAAGCCACTGAAGTGGTTAAAAGAAGTGATGTTAGTGGCAAGGAGAGAGAATTGAATTTGTACCCACAAAGGATTTGCTGTGTAGTTTTCTGAGGAGATTTAAGGTATGTTGGTATGGAATAAATGCTGTTGGTAATGTTATAAATTTAAGGTTAAGTGGTTTCTGCCATAAATGGAGATGTAAACTTGAGGAATGAACGTTGTTTGTCTGAAGTTGAGATAGTGTGGTAGTAGCGAGCTTGCGGGGAGGGGGATTTATATCATTCAAGATTAGAAAGTGGAAGATGTTTAATCATGGGCGGTTTACTGTTAGTAATTTTAGATTAATCTAGCCACAATATGGAAAATCACGTCTTCTATGGTTAGAATAATATGTGGCTTGAAGTGATAAAGTATAGGAGAATAGATATGTTTTATGAGTTAAGTGTGATTGGTTGTTTGTCTCTATAGGAGAAATCCCCTGAACTACTCCCTGAAGCAGGGTTTGGGCGAAACCCTGTCAGCACTGGAGGAAGTGAGTTTGGAGCATCTAAGTTCCAAATGAAATTTTGGGAACAGAGGTAACATAAGTGATTATTTTAGGGGTGGTTTTTTTAATGACCTATGATGGTGTTGAATTGGGCATGGTCAAGCGAACATGATAACATGAGGCCAACCTTATAAAGCCAATTGCATGTACTGAGGCCTTTTTCCTCCTGTCCTCTATATATTATTAAGATTTTAAGGACATGTGCATTCAATTGCAGTTATTTTTTATTTTTGGGATATGTTTTTATTTAATTTAACAGGTTTTTTTATACTGCTTTATCATTTCTTTCCAGTGCTCCAGGAGGAGCTGGGACACCATCCGCTGCAGCATCATCAGAAGAGAGCCCTCTCCCTGCCCGGAGACCAGCCGCCGAAGCAGCAGACCATTCGGGTCACTCACCTTCACAAAAGAGCTCACCGGAGAAAAGCCCTCTCCCTGCACGGAGACCAGCAGCTGAAGCAGCAGACTGCTCAGCACACGTGCTTTCTCAAAAGAGCTTTTGTGCAGCAAGGACTTCCATCGCGTCATCGCTCACCCCTGCCCAATCGGGGCACAGCTCTTCCCTCACTACCAACACTGGACTCTAAACTATTCTTTGATGCTATATCAGACATGGACTATCATCAAATAATAAACACATCTACACACAACAAAGGTGGAACACTCGATCTTGTCCTTCTACCCAATACACTCTTCAAACTAATCAATCCAAATGCTGTAGAATGTACACAAATACCTTGGTCAGATCACTATATTATCAAATTAAACCTTACATATCCCGTCACTAGCACTAACAACAACAACCTCACTAGAAGTGTCCCAACTACAAGATTTAAAAAGTTCAACAATACTGAATTCATTGACTTAACAATCCCCCACCTCTTATCATCTGCAACGAATTTGGATGATACTGTCAAAAACTGGCATGAAACCATTAACAATGCAGCCAAAATTAATCATACAAACAAAAAGAGCATCTACTCTAAGTCTAATACCAAACCATGGTTCAACACTACTCTAAAACAAATGAAAAGGAATCTGAGAAAACTAGAACTCAACTGGCGCAAATCTAAACTGATGATACACAAAGAAATATACAACCACCACCTTACTAAATACAAAGAAACCCTTGAGAGCACAAAGAAAAAATACTATGCTGAAATACTATCAAAATCATACAACAGACCAAGAGAGTTATTCTCCATTGTCAGAAATCTAACCAACCCTCAAACTTCTGGCAATGAAATTACAGACATCACAGTACAAACCTTAGCCTACCATTATCAAAACAAAGCAAAAATGCCGTCAATGTCTATAGACACTATTAACATATCACACCAACCGTCAGACGAATGGACAGACTTTCATCCCATAACTAAAGAGACACTAAAAAACATCATCACCAGCCTTAACACCACAACTTCTTATCTAGATCCATGCCCAGTAACATGGATAAAAAACACACTGTCAATTTTATTACCATACATTCTCTCAATAGTTAACCTCTCACTAACTCAAGGTTACCTCCCACCATCACTCAAACATGCACAAATACGCCCAATCCTTAAGAACAGCAAACTTGATAAAACCTCCCCTGTATCATATAGACCCATCTCCAGCATTCCATTCTTAGCTAAAATAATTGAAAAAGTTGTTCAACTACAGACACAGGATTTTCTAGACTCATCTTACCCACTTGATGAGCAACAATATGGCTTTCGCCCCCGCCACGGAGTTGAATCACTCCTTATAGTTCTAATAGATGCGCTCCTAAGAGGCATTGACAACCAAAAGCAGGCCTTCATACTACTTTTCATTGATATATCAGCTGCGTTTGATAGTGTACACCACACAATAATGCTCAACAACTTGAGACAAATAGGCTTAAACTCCACAGTACACAAATGGTTCTCGTCCTACCTAAATAATAGAACGCAAAATGTAAGAATTGGGAATCAAACCTCCACTACATATAAACAAGAAATTGGATTACCACAAGGTTCAGCGTTATCAGCCCTACTTTTCAATATTTACATAAAGCCAGTCTGCAACATATTCAAAAAATTTGGAGTACAATATCACCTATACGCAGATGATATTATGATGTATATTCCATTTACGATACCCAATCTACCGCTTCAACTCATATCGGACTGCTATAATGAAATCACAACTTGGCTAAAAGCACAAAACCTCCACATAAATCACGCTAAAACTGAAGTTCTAATAGTGACTAAGAGCAAATTCTATATCCCCCCAACACACATAAGACTTCAAAATCAAGAAATTAAAATAAAAAATGAAATAAGATACCTAGGCGTTATACTAGATACACATCTTACCATGGAAACCCACATTGGCAATACCATAAAGAAAATTTATTTCAAACTCAAAACACTCAAACAACTATGTCCTCTAGTATTCTCACAAGACTTCATCAATATAATTCAGGCCACCATAACTCCTCATTTTGATTTTGCCAATCTAATACTAATGGGCATATCAAAACAAAACATCAAACGAATGCAATTAGCACAAAACGCAGCTGCTAGAATTATATTGAAAGTTAACTCACTCCAACACATAACACCAATACTAGCTTCCCTCCATTGGCTACCAATTCAAAGCAGGATAATTTACATAACAATAATAACTTCATTCAAAGCCTTATACGATATGGCTCCAACTACACTATGTAACTTAATACACAAAGAACCATCTAAACCTACACACAGAAAAGGACAATTAAACAAACTAAAAACCCCGAAAGATTACACAAGAGCTCATAAATCAACAAACAACAGAGCCTTTTCTCACATAGCCCCAACTATCTGGAACTCCCTCCCAGAGGAGCTACGAACACTAACTGAGATCATGGAACTCCGCAAAAAATTGAAAACTTATCTGTTCACCAAACACTATAACAACATAGATAATCTCCCACCCGCATTAGATAAAGGCTAAACAGGTATCTGACTGCTTCAATAGTTAAACCCCTTTGATGATCCCACATCTTATGTCCTTTCACTCCCATATATATATATATACATATATATATTTGTATATAGTTTATTCTGTTCTGTTTTGTCTCACATTGTTTAGACAATATATTCTGTTTAGTTAATTACCTCGTTCTTCAATACATATACTGTTTTGCTTATTATTATACTTATATTATGACGTTCCTTGTAAAATATATTCTGTTAATCATCATACTTATAATATGACGTTCCTTGTAAAACAAACTTGCTTTGTTAATTGTTGTTCTCTGTAAACCACAACTGAACTGTGGAAGATGCGGTATATAAATGTGTATAAATAAATAAAAAATTTCAGTCAAAGCAGTTTACATTGTTACTTAAACTTGGTAATGTACATTCAAAAGGGACATTGATAACATGGATTTATCTGCGGGTTAAGTGACTTGCCCAAGGCCACAAAGAGTACTAGAGGGAATTGAATTCCCAAGCCAATGCTTTAACCATTAGGCTACTCCTCCACTTCATAGTACCACTATGTCAGGTACTGCTCCATTATGGTGGTATATCAAATTTTAAAAAACTAAACTAAACTGGATTGACCACTGCTGGAAACAGGATACTGGGCTTGATGGACCTTTGGTCTGACTCATTATGGCATTTTTTCTGTTCTTATAAACCTTAATTCTAAAATCCATAGAAACAGAGGGATCAATTTTCAAAAAACATTCAGTTCTTCACTTTAGGTATCTAAAATTTAATTTCCAAAATTTTCAGCAGAACTGAAGAATCTAAAAAGACAATATTTTAAAAGCCATTATTAACCATTTTTTAAAAAATGCCAGTCAGAATGTTTAAATATAATGAGAACCACCCTATTCCTGTGGAACCTGGTATACGGAGCATGCACCACCGACACCTGCAGCTCACTGATTGCACACTGACGTGAGCGCCACCAGAAAAAGGACTTTCCAGGAAAGAAATTGAGGGGCAGAGGGCAAGCAGCATGAAAAGGGGAGCGATGAGCTTCCCTAGGACCGAATCAGGGGCCGAGAGAGAATGTGGCCCTTCATGAAGCGGCCTATGAGGGGATGAATGGACAGGGGTCATCCGTCTATCTGATGATGGTATGCCGCCAGGATGCTAAGGTGCAATCTGACAGAGTTGGACTTCAAACCAGCATGGGAGAAGTGCAGAAGGTAGGTAAGGACCATCTGCACAGAGCAGGAAATGGGTTAAATCCTATCTCCAGGAATAAGCAGGAATGTAGTCTTCACATATGGGTATCGTCCGTACCGACGGAGCCTGCGCGGGAACGCTCCCCAGTGTCCAATAGGAACGCTTTTTGGAGCATCCCTCAGCACATGCGCGCTGCCTTCCCGTCCTTTCCAACTGTCCCTCTTCAGTTCTTCGTTTTCCATGGAGCCGACAGAAAATTCCATCTTTAAATTTCTCTCTTGTGGTCGCGTTTGCCTACCGCACGACGCCTACCGGTACCGCCAGTTCTTTTCTTTTCTTTTCATTTAAAAAAAAAAAAAACCTTAAACTTAGACTATTTCTTTTCAGAAACTTTCCTCTTTGGTGCTAGGGGGCATTTTGGGCATTAGGTCCCGTTTTCCAAAATCATGGAAAAACCAACTAGTGGTTTTAAAAAATGTACTAAGTGTGGCGGTACCATTTCCGTCACTGACACCCATGATTGGTGTCTAAAATGTTTAGGACCTGATCATTCTCCAACTGAATGTCTCTCCTGCATGGGGATGACCAAAAGAGGAAGACAGAACCGGGCCGCAAAGCTCGGTACCCTCTTTTCTTCAGATTCCAGATCCATTGCATTGACATCGTCAAGGGCCTCTTCTTCCTCCCATGGATCTCAGGTAACTAAACATAAAAGCCAGTCCTCAAAGGGTAGCTCTCCTGCTAAGCATTGAGAGGCCATTGGCATTGCCCTTGAGGGAACCACACTGGCAAAACAGCCCCGGCGGGAGGCTTCGGCTTCCAAAGCATCGATGGGGCTTCAGGATGTTCGAGGCCTCAACCTCGCAAGAACTACATATGCCATACTCGGGAGTTCCGGCCATCCTTACCGGTACCGACACCCAGGCATCGGCAGCGTTGATAGACCAGAGGTTTTTTGCTATCGAGCGCAGTATCGCAGCTCTCCTTTCAGCTGCGGTACCAATGGTCCCAAGGGCACCAATGCCGGTACCGACACCAGTACAGACACCGGTACTGACACCGATGATGCCGGCCCCTGTGGGAATTCTTCCCATGCCATCTCTGGCTGAGTTGACAAAGCAGTACCGGGTCACCTTGGTACCGACTTCGATCGGTACCGGGATCGTGCTTTGCAAGAGCATCGGGGTCAGGAATATTTCGATTCCTCCGATTCCGAAGACTCTGACAATTCTGCTGGCACTAGAGGGTTTCTCCTAGAAGAACCCTCTTCTCCCCAATGCAGAATGTCACCTCCAGAGGACATGTCTTTTCAGGATTTCATCCGTGATATGGCCAAAGGTCTTTCAATCACATTAGTTCCTGAAGAGGAACCCAGAGCAAAGGAATTGGAAATCCTCCAATATCCTAAAGCTCCTAAGGAGGCAGCCACTCTGCCTATCCATGAAATTCTGCATAGCTTGAAGCTCAGAATGTGGGAGACACCTCTGACTACTTCTCCTCACTCTAGGAGACTTGATACTATGTATCCAGTTCCACCATGTCCTGGATTTCAGAAAACTCAGCTGCTACACCATTCAATGGTAGTGGAATCAGCCATGTGTAGGATGAAAAGTGCAAAGAGGCATGCATCCAATCCTCCAGGTCGTGAGTGCAGGACTCTGGATGCTTTTGGACGCAGAACTTTTCAAGCTTCCATGCTTTCAGCTAGAATCAGTTCATATATCCTATATATGGGAATGTTCCTCAAAGAAGTCACAGGAGACTTGGAACTTATGAGCCCATTTCTCCCAGATGATAAGAGACAAGATTTTCTTGCTCTACTTTCATGCTCAGGATGTCTCCAAGTTTGTCAATCGTGCAGCCTTTGACTGCTTCGAATGCATCAGCAGAGCTTCTGCTATTGCCATTGGCGCACGACGGATTGCCTGGCTACAGGCATCAGACTTGGAGACTTGGGTACAGGACAAGTTAGGCAACATTCCTTGCATGGGGGAGAATCTCTTCGGCAAGAACTGGCAGGAAAAGGCTAACGAGTTAGATGCTGACAATTCTACCTTAGATAGATTGTCAACGTCTACAGCCACTCCAGCCAAAAGGAAGCCTTATAAAAAACCCTCTTTTAGCAAAAAGAGGAAGTTTTATCCTTCCTATACCCAGCAGAGTCAGACTCCAGGTCAGGTTGCCCAAAAGGGACAAACTAGACAGCAAAAAAAAACAAAAGGCCCGAGAGCCCAACCAGCTCTCCAGGTTCAGCCCTCTCAAGGGCTTTGACTCCTTCCTAGAGAGCTTTGCCTTCCTGCCTCTGAGGGGTCCCCAACCCCCCCAATATTCCGGGCAGGTTATGCCACTTTGTCAACAGATGGCATCAGATAACAACAGAAGAGTGGACTTTGTTCATTGTAGGAGAGGGGTACAAACTTCATTTTCACAGCATACCCCCTCCTACAATTCTAAAGCAATTCAATTCACAAACTTCTGCAGACAATCTGCTAGATCACGAGGTCTCCACACTTCTTGCCCAAGGGGCAATAGAGGAAGTACCCATTCTTCAACAGGGGGCAGGGTTCTACTCCCCCTATTTTCTTATTCCAAAGAAAACAGGGGGACACAGACCCATTCTAGACCTCAGAGAATTGAACAAATATCTGTTTCGAGAGAAATTCAAAATGATTTCTCTAGGAACTCTTCTGCCATACCTTCAAAGCCAGGACTGGCTTTGCTCTCTAGACTTAAAGGATGCATACACTCACATTCTCATCCATCCAGATCACAGGAAATTTTTACGTTTCCTTGTCAGGGGAAGACATTTCCAGTACAGGGTTCTTCCTTTTGGTCTGGCTTCAGCACCAAGGGTATTCACAAAATGCATGGCAGTAGTAGCTGCATTTCTACAAACCCTGGGGATTTTTGTCTTCCCTTACTTAGACGACTGGCTCATTCGGGCCTCCACAGCTGCAGAGGCCAGCACTGCACTGTCCCGTACAATGCGAATCCTCCAATACTTGGGATTGGTAATAAACTTCCCAAAATCTCAACTAGTTCCTTCCCAATGCCTAGAATTCATAGGAGCCTGTCTGGATACAAGACAGGCAAGGGCTTTCCTTCCACAAGCCCGGTGTCTTCGCATAATGCAGCTAGCTTCCCAAGCAGCAGGCATATCCTCCCTCACTGCTCGGGAGCTACTGCAGTTACTGGGACACATGGCATCCAGAGTTCATGTAGTCCCATACGCTCGCTTCCACATGCGAGAAGCTCAGTGGACCCTCTCCACACAGTGGACACAGGCCACGGGTCATTTGTCGGACAAAATAACAATCTCTCAATGACTAATTTTGTCCCTCCAATGGTGGCAATCACTAGAAAATCTGACAGTGGGGTCTCCTTTCCATCAACCCCTCTTTCAGGCCACCCTAACAACAGATGCATCACAGCTAGGCTGGGGAGCACACTTGAATCTTCTCTCTATCCAGGGCACCTGGACTCCACAGGAGGTTGGTTTAAGCATAAACCTACTGGAATTAAGAGCAATTTATTTAGCTCTTCGAGTGTTCCACGCCCAGCTCAGCTACAAGACAGTCCTAGTCCAGATGGACAATCAGGTAGCCATGTCCTATGTGAACAAGCAGGGCAGAACGGGCTCTCTGTCATTATGCAACGAAGCTTTACGACTATGGGCCCTCGCCAGAGAGCATCAAATTCACCTTCTCGTGGTATATCTTCCAGGCATTCAAAACCTTTGGGCAGACAAACTCAGTCGAGTACTGCTACCTCATGAGTGGTCACTCCACCTAGACCAGGTGACAAAGATATTTCATCTCTGAAGCACTCCAGACATAGACCTCTTTGCAAGTCCACTGAATGCCAAACTTCCCCGGTTCTGTTCCAGGATTCCGGCGCACAACTGTCAGGCAAGGGATGCCTTCCTCCTTCACTGGGGTCAGGACTTCCTTTATGCCTTCCCATCCATTCCCCTCATCTCCAAGACACTCTTCAAGCTTCAGAGAGACAAGGGTCACATGATTCTCGTAGCACCATGATGGCCACGCCAAACGTGGTATTCCCTGCTTCTGCATCTCTCTCAAGCGGCACCTCTGGAGTTAGGGCATGCTCCAGATCTCCTTTCCCAGGAGAACAGGACTCTATGGCACCCGAATCCCCAGTCCCTGCACCTCACGGCCTGGTTGCTGAAGGCTTAGACCTCCAGGATTTCAACCTGTCCCAGCAGCTAAAAGATATCTTTCAGGCTTCTAGGAAACTTTTCACAAGAAGATCTTATGCCTTCAAGTGGAAACGTTTTACTATATGGTGCTCCAAGAGGGGATTAAACCCCTGGTCATACCCTTAGAATCAATACTAGAGTATCTCCTTCACTTACCGAATTCTGGGTTAAAGACCTATTCGGTAAGAGTCCATCATAGTGCAATTGCAGCTTCTTATAAGCCTCTAAATGGACAACCCAATTTCCTCTCATCCACTCCTATCAAGATTTATGAGAGGCCTTCTATTAACTAAACCTCCCATCAAGCCACCACCGGTGGCATGGGATCTAAATCTAGTTCTCAGGCAGCTCATGAAGCCACCTTTTGAGCCACTGCCGCCCTTACGTTTTTGACCTGGAAGGTCATCTTCCTAACTGCAATCACCTCTGCCCATTGCATTAGTGAATTGCAAGCTTTAGTGGCTGATCCTCCTTATACTAGGTTTCATCATGATAAGGTTGTTCTTCGAACTCACCCACATTTTATGCCAAAGGTGGTTTCGCCTTTTCATTTAAATCAATCAATTTACCTTCCTGTATTTTTTCCAAGGCCTCACGCCTCTAATGCAGAAAGAAACCTTCATACTCTGGATTGTAAAAGAGCTTTGGCCTTTTACATACAAAGAACACAACAACATAGAAAGTCCTCACAACTTTTTATAGCTTTTGACCCTAGTCATTTGGGACTTCCAGTCTCCAAAAGAACTTTATCTAAATGGATTGCCCAATGCATAGCCTTTGCTTATGAGAGTAAGGGTCTTCCTCTTCAGGACCATGTCACAGCTCATAATGTGAGAGCCATGGCAGCTTCTATGGCTAATCCCCACTCTGTGTCTATCGATGACATTTGTCGAGCAGCCACCTGGGCTTCGGTACACACCTTCACAGCCTACTACTGCCTGGATAAAGCCTCCCGTCGGGATGCCTTCTTTGGCCAAGCTGTTCTTCAAAATCTCTTTCAGACCTAATTCAACTCCTACCCACCAACCCTGGTGGAATGCCAGAGATCCATGGGAGGAAGGATTCTCACCTTCAATGGTGGCACCTTTCTGGGGCTATCTCCCTGGTATCTTCAGCTAGGGAGTCCCCATATGTAAAGACTACATTCCTGCTTGTTCCTGGAGATAGCGTAGTTACTCACCTGTAACAGGTGATCTCCGGGAACAGCAGGAATTTAGTCTTCACAACCCACCCACCTCCCCTAGGAGTTGTCTCTCTATCTCTCTGTCTCTTTCCTCTCTCCCTCTATCCTTTCACTCACCTACAAACTTAACTGAAGAGGGACAGTTGGAAAGGCGGGAAGGCAGAGTGCATGTGCTGAGGGATGCTCCCAAAAGCGTTCCTATTGGACGCTGGGGAGCGTTCCTGCGCAGGCTCCATCGGTACCGATGATACCCATATGTGAAGACTAAATTCTTGCTATTCCTGGAGATCATCTGTTACAGGTGAGTAACTACGCTTTATCCGCACACCAGACAGAGAAACTGCGTTACTTGAAGGCCTAAGAATATCTGGTGAAGCCCTTTTGGGAAGCAAGGAGAACATCCTCCACATCTCTGGGGAGGTGAAACTGGGAAAGTGCTATACTTTCAGCATCCACGCTGTAAGCGCCATAGACTTGAGGATGGGCTGCAGGAGGATTCCCTCCTCCTGCGAGATCAGATTCGGGGCACAGCCAAGGGGAAGCAGGGGCACCTTTGAGAAAAGGAGGAGCAGTGGAAATCATGGTTGCCTGGCCAACACGGGGCAATGAGGATCACCAAGGCCCTGTCCATCTGGATCTTGAAGAGGGCCTTGGCCATTAAGGGAGTAGGAGGATACGCATACAGGAGACCAGGAGAAATTCATCTGCTGCCAGACAAGTAAACAGGGAGTCCTGTAGCAGAACTGCAGCAGCTGGGCATTGGAGGGGCTGGAGAAGAGATCCAGTGCTGCTATACCCCACTTTTGGAAGATGTTGCGGGCCACCTGAGGATTCAGGGCCCACTTGTAAGTCTGCAACATTCTGCTGAGATTGTCCTGGCCCAGGAGGTACATCGCCTGGAGGTAAGAGCCATGAGCACTGGCAAATCTCCAAAGCCGAACTGCCTCCCAGCACAGGAGGTACGAGCCTATGCCTCCCTGCTTGTGGATATAGAACATTGTGACCTGATTATCCATCTGGATGAGGATGACTTGATTGGACAATTCTTGCTGAAAGATTCAAAGGGCGTTGGACACCACCTGAGTTCGAGGAAGTTGAACTGGTGGAGGCTTTCCACACTCGACCACAGGCCTTGGGTCCGGAGGTCCCGAAGGTAGGCTCCCCAGCCAAGCTTGGAGGTGTGGTGAGGACCTGCTGATGCGTGGAGCCTGAAAGAGGAATCCACTAGGAGATTCTCCGTTCAATTGCCACTAGGCGAGGAAGACCGTCATGAGCGAGGTCACGCAGATTCTGTCTGCTAGGCGCCCCATCGCCTGCTTCCATTGGGTACAGAGTGTCCACCGGGCCCATCACATTTGGAGACGGGTGCAGAATGTGACATGAACTGTTGAGGCCATGTGCCCCAGGAGGTGGAGCATATGATGGGCCGAGGTTGTCAAGCAGCTCTGGCTTTTTTGAGCCAGTGATATCAGGCGCTGAGCCCGGTCCAATGAAAGGAAGGTCCTGGCCTGAGACATGTCCAGGAGAGCCCCAATGAACTCAAGATGCTGAGAGGGCTGCAGGTGGGACTTTGGGTAGTTGATGATGACGCTCAGCTGCTACAGCACCTCGATAGTACTTTGGGAGGCCTGACAGACCTCGCCGGGCGACCCTCCCCTGATCAACCAGTCGTCCAGGCAGGGGAAGATGAAAACCCCTTACAGTCTCAAAAAGGCAGTGACCACTGCCAAGCACTTTGTGAAGACCCTGAGGGTGGATTCAAGGCCAAAGAGGAGCACCCTGTACTGGTAGTTATTCCTGCCAATGATCAACCAGAGATACTGCCGATGCAAGGGATGGATCAGGATGTGGGTGTAGGCATCTTTGAGATCCATGGAGCATAGCCAATCTCCCCACTGGAGATATGGCAGCAATGTCCCAAGAGACACCATCTTGAACTTTTCTAGAACCAAGAATTGGTTCAGATCCTGCAGGCTGAGGATGGGGCGAAAGCTTCCTGTTTTCTTGGTCACTAGAAAATAGCGGGAGTAGAACCCTCTGCCCTCTGAGGCTGAGGGACCACCGCCTGTTCCATGAAGAGTGTGTGGAGCTCTCCCCAAAGAAGTTCTCGATGATGGGAGTCCAGAGGAAGCTCCCCCAGGAAGAATGGAGGGGGCATTTGCTCAAAGTGAAGGAGGTATCCTTTCTTCACAACTTGCAGGACCCAGGCATCAATGGTGATGCTGGGCCAGTGATGGACAAAAGATGTGAGAAGATGTGAGCTGCCCTCCATTGTACTGTGGAGTGGGACCATCCAGGAGAAGACAAGCTATGGTCCTAGAGTCAAACCCCGCCCCCCCCCCCCCAGGTTGCGGCTGTGGCACTATCTGGGGCTTGGGGGTCTTAGACCTATGAGGGTCCTGCCCCTGGCTTTAGGCCTGCTTCCCCAGGGGGGAGGGGGACTGGTAGATGTTAAATTGGGGGTAGCCCCTGTAGGCCTCCTTCTTTTTCATGCCATGTCCGGGGATTCGTTGTCCATCTCTCACTCCGAGTCTGGCTCGGAGAAGAAGTCAAAGGATCAGCAGGAATTGCACTGATGCCCTGGTGGCAGGGTCAACAGGTCTGGGGTTCCAAGTACTCCGAGCCCAAAGTGCTCAAGGGAGACACTCAGTGCCCCAATGGGGACTGGGAGCAACCCCCTGGAATCGACCAGGAGGGCATGCCGCACGCACGGTATATGAGGCTGTCACCGGCCCCAGATGTACCTGGAACTGGGGCCCTCTGCTGCACCAGGAAGGCAGTCAGGCTGCACTCCAGGCTGGCCATGTGCTCCTTCAGGAGAGAAGGCCCTGAAGCCTCTGGTGCCGGCACCAAAGGAATCAGGCCCAGCGTCAGTTCCACCGGCAGAATCTCCCAGATGGTGAGGGGCTTGGGAGCTCAACACCAGTCCTCTAAAGGCGTGGAAGACTCCTCTCACCAGGGCAGCTTCAAGGGCCATTCCCAGCCATTGCCCTCAGTCTCGTGTCAAGGACTGAGGTGCCTATATCCAAAGAACTTGCCCCCAGAACCAGCATTGACCACCGACGATAGAAGGGAAGGAGTCCAATCCTTCCAGGAATGGTTCTCATTGGAGGGTTGCCAATCTGAGGCTGCACGACCCCGAGGCGCCAAGAGAGACCAGTTGCCGCATGAGGTCAAGGGCTTTGCAGCGGCCTCCAAGGATGTTGATTCTGATACTGAAGCTGGAACCGATGCCGAGGGCTTGTGGCCAAACAGCACCCCCTGATGACTTTTATGGTTATTACATCCCTTGTTCATCATCTGGGGACAGAGCGGGTAAGTGGAGACTTCTTGGTCGGCTCCAAGGTACTGAAGGCAGCAGTTATGGTGGTTCGTGATGGACATGGTCCTACCATAACTGCTGCACTTCTTGAAACTGCTGATCGTGGATATAGCTGGAAACACAAGTCCATTGACATCAAACTCCGATGTCCCGACCAGGAGAGTGTGAGAAAAAAACCCAAGCACACCAAAGAAATACAGAGAGAAAAAAAAAAAGGACCCCAAAAAAGGACCCAACGGTTCCAGGCTCACAGAAAGGCAGAACGGTATGCGACCAAAAAAAAGAGAAAGAGAAAAAGGCAGAAAACTATCACAATACTTTTTTCTGGGGTGCAGATGAATGTCTGAAGGAATCTGCAGAAAAACAAAGACTGAGGTAAGATGGCTCCCTTGGGCAGGAAGGTGACCATGCATGCATGGTGGATCTCCCAAAGGCTTTCTTTGAAAGCTGGGGAGAGTTACCACATGGGCTCCGTTGGTGACGTTACCCATAAGTGAGGGCTGACTTCCTGCTTAGTCACAGAGAATGTCCTCGTTTCTACTACCTCCACTGGGAGACTATTCCACGCATCTACCACTCTTTCCGTAAAGAAATATTTCCACATATTACTCCCAAGTCTCTCCCATTTCACCCTCATCCTATGTCCTCTCGTAGCAGAGTTTGTTTTCAATTGAAAGAGGTTCTCCTCTTGTGCATTTATGCCATTGAAGTATTTAAACATCTCTATCATATCTCCTCTATCCGATCTTTCCTCTAACATATGCATATTAAGATCCTTAAGTCTGTCCTCATATGCTTTATAATGAAGACCACTAACCATTTTAGTAGCCACCCTCTGTGTGGACTCCAGCCTGTTTATATCCTTTTGAAGGTGCGGTCTCCAGAATTGCACACAATACTCCAAATAACATTGCACCAGAGAATTATACAGAGGCATTATCACCTCCTTTTTTCTGCTGTCCATTCCTCTCCCTATGCACCCAAGCATCCTTCTAGCTTTTGCCGTCGCCTTTTCTACCTGTTTAGTAGAATCATAAGAAAACTCATAAAGATGAACAGGAGACCAAGGGGTTCAGGATCCAAAAGCAGTCTCAAAGAGGTGAGTTTTTAGCCTGGATTTGAACAGTGCCAAAGATGGCTTGTGACATATTGACTCAGTTTGTTGCAGACATAAGGAGCAGCAAGGTGGAAAGATTGGAGTCTGGAGTTGGCAGTGGAAGAGAAAGGCACAAATAGAAGGGATGTGCCAGAAGAGCGGAGCTCCGACCAGGTGTGTAGGGAGAGATAAGAGAGGAAAGATAATGAGGAGCTGCTGAATGAAGGCACTTCTAGGTCAGTAGAAGAAGTGTGAATATATCATACCTGAATGATCATTACCACGCTACAGCACTACATAGGGGTAGTAATATTTTCTCTACAAAATATAAAAGGATTTCAGATCTTGCCTCTGATGCCTCAGCTATGAGCAGTGTAAAAAAACCCTGACTAGCCAGATTTACAGAATGTTGCTGAGCAATGAGTTAACCGTTCGCCTGTTCCAAAGAGTCAGCCACAGATCTGACCGAATCTAAGCACACAAACCACAGGTCAGAACTGTGCGGGTCACGCGGTTCTCATCTGCCAAGATTTTCTCTGCTTTTATTCCACTATTCTTTCCTCATTAACCTTCTGGCAATTCTCTGAAATAAATTTAGCCAGAATGGAAGCACATTGGAAAAGAGCTTGGTATTTCAGGCGTGGCAACTTTCCCATAGACACAAAAATGGGAAAAAAATGTTTAATACAGTAAAAGTTCTAGCCTCCTCTTTAGAGCAAGCAGAATATGTAGGGAAAGGTTTTTTCAACCCGCTTCTGCTTTGCTCAGGGAGTGGGTGGTATAAAGAGGCCTCCGTCTCTACACTATCTGCTTTCCCTGGAGAGGATGTTTCCACCTGTAAACTCTGACGGCAATGTGGCAGCTCTACCATGCACTGGGGGATTCTGTCTTTCCATTTATATTTGGAATTACTGTGCTAGAGAGATATGCTAAAAATTTCCACCTTCTTGGAGTTGTTTTGCAATATAAAGATTAATTTAGCCATATGGCAGACACTAATGTTCCTCCTTCTTTATGGTTATGGTTATGGTTTATTTGATTTGGTTAACCGCCCTTCAATAAAGCCACAACAGAGCGGTGTACATAATAAAACAAAGTAAAATCAGGAATAAGAAGGAACTACAATGATAGAACAGGACAGAAGTTCATTCATACAGATCATAGCAGGTTAGAGAAAAGAGATAGACATTAAAACCAACAAAATACAAATATTCAGGTAACCGGTATGTTATATGCTTGGTTGTATAAGTAAGTCTTTAACAAGCACTTAAATTTAGCAAAAGAGAGTTCTAGGCATAGAGCCTGTGATAGCATGCTCCATGAGGCCAGAGCCAAAAAATAAAAAGCAGCAGAGCGAGTGGACATGAGGTGAGCTTGGTTTGCAGAAGGGAAGTGAAGTCTATTGGCATGGATGTCCCTGAGAAGGCAATGAGTTGTATGCGGCAGAAGACAATCAGACAGATATTGGGGGGTATCAGAATGTAGGATGCGATGAACTATAGTGAGTAATTTAAACTGTAGATGGAATGCAATTGGGAGCCAATGATGACACATCAGTAGAGGGGTGATGTGTTCAAACCGGGACTCATGTGAAAGGATACAAACGGCCATGTTTTGTATGAGTTGTAAATGTCAGAGCTGAGTTTGGGGACAACCAAGGTATATAATGTTGCAGAAGTCTAATCTAGATAATACTAGAAAAAGCAAAAGAGTGGTCAGAGAAGAAGAAGAAGAGAGAAAAGGAAGGACTGCACAAATCTTATGGAGAGCATAGAATGATGACGAACGATTGAAGAGATATGCACATGAAAAGAAAGTGATGAGTCTAGAATTACACCCAAGTAGCGAATGGTGTCAACCAGTAGGAGAGGGTGATCTGGAAAAAAGGGGGCCAATGTAGGAACAGGCCTGCCAAAGGTGATCCATAACACTGCAGACTTGGCAGGATTTAAACAAAGGAAATTGGCCTCGAGCCAAGAGACACTAGAAAGAAAATTGTTCAGTGATGATAGATCTGAGGAAACAGGATTCGTATGATGTATGAGGAGAACATCGTCAGCATAACACTGGGACAAGATACCATGCTGCTGGGTTATGAGAAGAAGAGGAACCAGGAAGATGTTGAAAAGCAAGGAGGCCAGCACAGATCCTTGGGGAGCACCACAGAAGAGAGGTAGGGAAGGGCGGGAAGTACCACCAGTAGCAACAGAAAACGTACACTGCGACAGGAATGAGAAAACCAAGCTAGCACTGAGCCCCGAAGACCAAAATCCCAGAGACGAGTAAGCAGAGGAAAATGATCCACCAAATCAAAAGCCGCCGATAAGTCTAAGGAAACCACCATCGAAATGTCACCTTGCTTGTGATGCTGATGAGATTCACTAGTGATAGAGAGTAAGATAGTCTCCGTGTTGTGTCCTGTGAGGAAACCACAGGGTAACGGAGTGAGAAAGTCACCATGAGTTTAACCCCGTATGCAATGTTTCACCTAAATATATTACTGTTGTCAGTAACTCACCCAGCGTGCCAAAACCCCCTCTATTCGCCTCTCGAATAAGCCCCATACTTCACAGGGTTAAAATGGAAGACATGATCATCAGGTTATTGTGCCTCTTCCTACTTATTATAACACTACCATCTAATATACTGGCCCTCACCACCACACAAAATTACATTCCTATTGTACTATCTAGTGAGAGAAAATGGTCAGGAGACTCTTATCACAACCCACATGGGGCTAACATCCCGCACCGCAACCTCCTATTGCATGTCCCACTACAACACAACATGAAAACTAGACAAACTAAACACGTCTACCCTAGTAGACTGAAGTGTGCACTGATAAATGCCCGCTCACTTCGAAACAAGTGGCCAGTGATTACGGATGTAATAATGTCCCATCAGCTAGACATTCTCATGGTCACTGAAACATGGCTCTCAACCGAAGACAATATCATCCTCAACCAGCTTCTCCCACCTAACTTTACAGCCTTCACTGGACACAGACAAAACAAGAAAGGCGGAGGAGTACTTATCATCACCAAAGCTGACCTCCAGTTTAAAATGGATGAATCCAACAGTAACAACCACCTAGAAACAGTATCAGTCTCAAACAACACATGCTCCATAAACTTGGTCTATAGATCACCGTCAGGGGATCCAGACGACCTAGCAACCATAATAAATCTGGCATCCTTCACCCAGGGTCCAAATAAACCTAATTGGATCATAGGAGATATCAACCTACCATCATTACAGGACACCCAAGCAACAGCATTCCTAGATGCCCTAGATAGCCTAGGATACACACAAATGGTGCAAGAACCTACTCATGAGAAAGGCAATATCCTCGACCTAATATTCGCACCGCAACTAATTTTGGACCAACCACAAAACATCGTACTATCGATATCTGCAGTCCCATGGACTGACCACAAACTCATCACCTTTCAGATGCCTATCACTATCTGTTCACACAAGACGAAAACGGATGAAAGCAGGCCCGCTAACTCAGCTACCAGAAGATTCCACCCATTTAACAGAGAACGCATCCTCACTGAAATGAGCACACTCTTTGATGACACCTCACTAAGCCTAGAAGAGTTGATCTCCTCCTGGAACAATAAACTCGGCGCAATCGCTATCCGCCCTCCAACGAACAAGAACCCAAAGAAGAGATCTACCGCCCCATGGTTCACAGCCGATTTAAAAACCTCACTATCCATTTTAAGAAGGCTAGAAAAACGATGGAGAAAGTCACGTACCAGCAGTGACCAATCAGCTTACATCCAACATCTGGCACAGCATCGTAAAGCCATCTCAGATAAATCAGACAACACCACACAGATACTCTGAAACGGTCACTGAATAAACCTCACGACTTGTTTAACTTAGTTAAAACACTTGCCAAAGAGCCAACCCCTGAGCACCACAGCAGGATCCGCCCACAGGACTATGCAATTTACATGCAATCTAAGATGTGTAAGACCAACAAAATATTAATACCAGACCCTCCTGATGAACGAGACTACCCAGTATCACTGGCATCCTTCTTTACTCCCTCGAAGAAAACTATTGAAGACACCATCCTAGCTCTAAACACAACCACTGCACACACAGACCCTTGCCCTGCGCACTGGATAAAGGACCTGCGATGTGACATATCCTCAACTATAGCAAAAATCTTAAACTATTCCTTCACCACTGGCTCTTTCCCATCTACGCTCAAGCAGACCTCTGTAAGACCGCTGCTAAAGAACACCAAACTTGATCCTCAAAAAGTAGAATCTTACAGGCCCATATCTAGCATACCTATGCTAGCAAAAATCATCGAGAAAATAGTGCACAGGCAATTACAGGATCATATAGACACATCAGCCCCACTGGATCCAGCTCAACATGGTTTCAGAGAGTCACATGGAGTAGAAACACTACTCACAACACTCCTCAACAATATAACCTCAGGTGTGGATAACATACGCCAAGGCTTCGCTCTTGTCTTCCTAGATATAGCAGCGGCTTTTGACTCGGTATGCCACGAAATTCTCATCTGCCGACTAAGGGAAAAAGGCATCTGTGGAACAGCACTCGAATGGTGCAAATCTTACCTGTCCGACAGATGGCAGCATGTCAGAGTCGACGGGGATACATCTGAACCTTTCCAACAAAGTCAAGGTGTACCCCAAGGATCCTCTTTATCTGCATTGATGTTTAATATATACATCCAACCCATCTGTGACATCATCAGATCCTTTAATGTCAGTTACATGATATATGCAGACGATGTGCTACTATATATGCCAATATCATTGGACTGCCTAGACCTTAGCCCGCTGACCAACTGCTTTGACACCATATCAGAGTGGCTCCTATCACAAAACCTGAGAATACAACACAAAAAGACGGAAGTCCTGTTAGTCTCGAGGAACACCAACTTCACCCCTCCTAGTTGTATTAACGTAAAGGATGCCCAACTTCAAGTTAAAACGGCAATACGCTACTCGGAGTAACGCTGGACCAAAACCTTGATATGAAGAACCACATAGCCAACACAGTCAAGGCAATATACTTTAAAATCAGATCCCTCAGACACCTACGCATGCTACTCGAACCGGATGATTTCCGTACCATTTATCAAGCCCTTATACTCCCCCATTTTGACTTCTCAAACTCCATACTACAAGGACTCCCCCGGTCCACCCTGAACCCCCTGCAATTAGCCCATGAATAGTGCAGCGAGGGTACTCCTCGGGGCATCCAGGAGAGACCACGTAACACCCCTTCTAAAACAGCTACACTGGCTCCCCATTCAAGCAAGGATCAGTTTCAAGACCTTACTGCTAACATTCAAAGCGGCTAAGGGGCTCACCTCTTCCTCTCTCTCAAACCTCATACAACCACTTGCACCAAACAGGCCACGAAGAACAGCAGAATTAAACACACTAGTTATCCCAAATGACACCACAAGATGCACTAGATCAACAGCCAACAGAGCCTTCCAATTCTGCGCCCCATCTCTATGGAACACCTTACCAGCTCAAATCAGAGCAATACCTAATCTAAGTCAGTTCAGAAAGGCTTTAAAGCATTTCCTTTTCGTTAAATATCTCAATGACAACTCCGAGCATAACCCCCAGGTGAATAGCAGAAGTGGTCAAACAGATAGACCCCGCAACAGACCAACTTCACAATGTAAATAACAAGTTATTCCATATACTATTGTATCACTGTTGTATATAGTTAACCAGGATATCCTTCATCAGATAACCCTGCATTGTATTTAGTTTCCCCTATTTCGCCAAGTTATACTTCCTGTTAAATGTAACGACCAGACATGTGTAAACTGTCGGATGTTTTCTGTTTAATGTAAACCGCGCTGATGTCTAATAGTGCGGTATATAAGAATTGTTAATAAATAATAAATAAATAAAATAATCTGGGAGAACGACAAAGGTGATTTTCTTCAAGCTCTAAGACCATAAGAAGGCCACCCTAGGTGAGACAGATAGTCCCTTTGGTTGCCTTTGTATGAAGCTCTCCTAATGCCCTTAGCAGTCATGGAGAACCATGACTGGAATATAGTTACAGGGCAGGATCCATTCGATGTTGTTCACTCCCAGAAATAAGAAGAGGCAGTCAAGTTTATCAGGTTCACAATCAATAATGGACCTGCCTTCGAGAAACTCTATTAAATAACTAGGGTTGGTCACATTCTTTGGCAGTACATTCCATAGCACAATTATGCAATCCTCTAGGCTTCTCTTACGACACAGCAGTCTTAATATGGATCTGTTTTTTGTTCAGTAGACATACATGTCACAGCTGATTTATTTTGTGCATCAAAATACTGAGCTATAAGAACAGGAGGTTGGGGGGCTGGATGGTGGGATCCTGGTTCGGGCGTAAAGTGTAGCGATGTGCATTTTTTTTCCTAACAAAATGAAAAATGGAATGAATCTGCCTTGGTTTTGTTTTATTCAAACTAAATTGCCCAACTAATAATAAAATCCATTTTCTTATATTTTGGGAATAGCATACAGAATTTGTATACATGGAGGAGTAGCGTAGTATTTAGAGCACTGCCTTGGTAACCAAGAGACCAGAGTTCAATTTCCAATGGCCCTCCTTGGGCAAGTCACTTAACTCTCCATTCCCTCAGACAAAAGGCCTGACAATCTACTTCTGGTAACACTGCCAAGAAAAATCCAGGAGCTGCTGGGTCGCCAGGAATCAGCACTGACTCAAAGGCACACATTGCTTTGATTCCCAAAACAGAACAAAACACAAAATTTAAAAAACAAAACAAAAAAACCATGCACAGGGCATTCAGAAGAACAGTAGATAGGATAACATTTGGGATGCAGGATCTAGAATGCTGGTAGGAAAGAACAAAGTGTGAGGTGCTGATACTTTGGGAGAGGATTCAGAAGCTCAAAGGATTTTAGGATGTACAATGCTGAAAAGATAGGCTCTAAGGATGAGAACATCAGATTTTCCATACTGGGTCAGACTAATGGTCCATCAAGACCAGTATGCTGTTTCATACAGTGACCAATCCAGGTCACAAGTACCTGGCAGGTTCCAAGGAGGTAGACAGATTCCATGCTGCTTATTTATTTATTTATTTGTATTTTATTTAACAGGTTTTATACCGCTTTATCATGAAGTCAAAGTGGTTTACATTATAACATGAACTCAAAGATTACATTATAACAAGGGGACCAAACTTGGAGTACAAACATGATCTGGGGGTAATAGGGAGGAGTGGTCTAGTGGTTAGGTCAAGGTACTTCAGGCTGGAGGGCCGGGGGTTCAAGTCCTACCTGGGGACAGCAATCTCAGGCCAGAGGGACTGGGATTTCTAGTCCTACAGGCACTCCTTGTGGTCTTGGGCAAGCCACTTAACCCTCCATTGCTCATGTTCCCTGTAAGTATTAGCGTATGTGTCTCATATCCCCTCGTGTTAAATGTATCCCCCAATTGACCACTTTGACCCGGTGAAAAGCAGGATATAAATACAGCTAAATAAATAAAATAAATAATGCTAATAGTCCATGGGGTTCATTCTGTGCTATGTGATACTTCCATAATGTTCAGAGAAGAGATATGTTTTTAGTCTTTTGCGTAAGTCTCTCATATCTGTAGTTGCCTTGGGGTCTTCTGGTAAGGAGTTCCATATTGTTGGTGCTGATATAGAGAATGTGGATTTCCTCGGTCCTCTTTAATAATATTTTATGGACTTTTCTTCTAGGAACTTGTCCAAATATCTTTTAAATCCAGCTACACTAACAGTTTTTACTACATCCTCCGACAACATGTTTCTATAAAAAGAGGACTGTTGTAGTTGTTGATATGGAAGGACAGACAAGATAGGCCATTTGGTCTTTTTCTGTCATCATATTTCTGTTTCTATGTTTCTATTAACATAGTAACATAGTAAATGACGGCAAATAAAGACCAGTATGGTCCATTTAGTCTGCCCAGTAAGATGGAATTCCAGAGTTTGATTATGCATCAAGCGAAAAATATATTTTCTCTGATTAGTTTTAAATGTGCTATATTGTAGCTTTATTGCGTGTCCCCTAGTCTTTCTACTTTTTGAAGGAGTAACAACCAATCTACTGTCACGCCCTCACCACTCGCCTCCAGCTTAGAGCGGCATGGTTGTATAAGGAACTTTACCCTTTCAGCCTTAACTGACTAGTTCCCCGCAATGCTTTCTGGGAAATGTAGTTTAATTGCGATATATATGGGCTTCAGGTAGAAAGCTGTAGTCGGGCTCCTTGGGTAAGGCAATGACAGAAATTTATTGAACACAAAAAAGGTTCATAAATACCACATTCAGGCATACTTCTCCAGGCTTCTTCAAAGTACAACAGGTTATAAGCAAAACAAAAACCCAAAATTAAGTGGTAGCTTAAAGTATTCTTCAGCTCAGAAAAACATAGCCTTTTAACAGCAAGGCTACCAGCTTCCTTTAGCCTTGCTGGTTAAAGCATAAAACAAAACAACAGGCTTTCTTCTGTGGCAGTTTGCCTTTTTTTCCAGTCTCAAACCTCTCCAGGCTGTTTTCCAATTTACAAGCAAAAACAAAAACTCCAAACAGGAACAAACTTTCAATGTGCAAGCAAAGTTCTATTCAGGTTTCTCAGGAAAATTCAAGAGTAAAAAGAAAGCTTATCCTCACAGTTAATTTGGCTTCTTGCCGTCTCACTTCACAGGTAGCAGGTGGTTAACAAGCACAATTCACAACTCCAGCTTGTTCTTACGTCTTAGTAAAACTTCCCCTCTTTACCACGTGGGAATTTACAATCCATCTACCTGCTTCTTATGGTTACCTTTCTCTAGAGGGCTTCCTCTCAGGGCTGGCTTTCCTTCACCCTTCTGTGGCTAAGGCTTGGCACAAAGAGCAATCCATGAGGGTGTCTTCCTCATTCAGCTCAGCATCAGGCTCTCCTAGCTGCATAGACTCTGACTCTCCTTCTGGCTCACCGGGCTCGGCTGACAGCCTCTCGTTAGAGCTGAGAGTGTCTCCTGCACCTCTGCACTGCCCAGCATTAGTCAGGCTTCTCCTGCTCTGCTCAGCGTTAATCAGGCTTCTTAGGCTCGTACCTGTGCCTCGGCTTGTATCAGCTTCTCTCTCTCTTTCTCTTCTTCTTGCCTTTGCCTCAGCCCTTGCTTCTGGCGTTTCTTCCACCCTCTCTCCTTCTCTTCTTTCTCCTTCCCCCCTTCTATAATCTAGCATAGGCTTATAGCGCCAGGGTTCTAGCCCCACCTCCTCTCTTCCCAGGTGACGGAGATCACTCTGCCTTCTGGCACCTGAGTAATCAGGGAGCTTACTGATGTAAGGGTCTTGGACCTTAGGTCTGTATTCAATCTCCCTTATTTCACTAGGGGAAACATGAAACCTGTTCCAGCTGGGGGTTTTCTGGTTCCTAGGTGAGTGTGTGACTTTGTTCCCCTGACCTTGCAAAAGGGGCCCTTTTACTAGGATGAACTCGTTGCCTTTTTCCCTTTCCCCTAAGTCAGGATAGGCTTCCTTACCACACTACATTTATGCGTTCCACTCCATTTATTATTTTATAGACCTCTATCATATCTCCCCTCGGCCTTCTCTTTTACAAGTTGAAGGGCCCTAACCTTTTAAGCCTTTTCTCAAAGGCTTCCATCCCTTTTACTGTTTTGCTCACTCTTCTCTGTACCTGTTCTAATTTTGCTATTTTCTGTTTTAGATACTGCGACCAAAATTGCACACAATATTCAAGGTGCAGTCGCACCATGGAACGAAACAGAGGCATTATAATATCCTTTGTTTTATTCTCCATTCCTTTCCTTATGATTCCTAGCATTCTATTTGCTTTCTTGGCCACTGCTGCACACTGCACAGATAGTTTCAACATATTTATTTATTTTATTTATTTGAGTGTTTTCTATACCGTCTTATCAATAAACCAAAGCGGTTTACAAAGAACTAAAATGTATTACATAAGTAAAGATAAGTAACATAAGTAAACATAATATGACATTGGTAATACATATAAAGAATAAATAAATAAATTAATATACTTCAAAGTTAGAACAAAAGTGATATGATGTAGGTTAAGAATTAAGAATAGCAATCAACATAGGATCGGTAGTATATTGGTCGAAGATGGATTTAGACCAGAGATGCAGTAATTAAAGTAACAGAACTATAAATGACTCAGAGTAGTGATGTAATACATTAATGTAACAAGACTAGAAATGACTCAGGATATTAGGCTGTTGTTGGGAGGAGACTGATGGTGATGAATGTAGAGAAAGAGTGCTAACAATTCTTATAGGATAATCCAATTTATGGGATGTGATGTGGGTGGACTGTTTGTGGTTTCTGTTGGGTCAATATTCCAGGAGGGTAGCTGAGTTCCAAAATATTTTGTAAATAAGTGAGTCTTAAGCTGTTTTCGAAAGCTCAAGAGGTCAGGTCATTTCTTAGTGAGTTTGGGAGGAAGTTTCAGATAACTGGGGTGTAGAATGTTAAGCTCTGCTACTTGTAAACTTGTTCGTTTTTCTGAATTCCATGGGTATGTCTAGAGTATTTTGTGCACGTCCTCTCCTATCCCTATTGTTTGGTATTCTGCAAATTAGGGACTTTAGACATGATGAGGATGAATTATGTAGTGTTTTGTAGGTAATTATTAGGGTTTTGAATTTAATTCTGCTTGCTATGGGGAGCCAATGTAGTCGATTCAGAATTGGCATGATATGTTCAGATCTTGATATTCTGTGGATAAGCTGTGCAGTGGTATGTTGAGCCACCTGAAGTTGGTTTATTGCTTGTTTTGATAAACCTTGGACAATAGCACAATGACACCTAAATCCTTTTCCTGGGTGGTGGTTCCTAATGTGGAACCTTGCATCAATAAGAATATAAGATATGCCATACTGGGTCAGACCAAGGTCCATCAAGCCCAGTATCCTGTTTCCAACAGTGGCCAATCTAGGTCATAAGTATCTAGCAGTTTTCCCAAAAGATACAGGTTCCACAATGCTTGTATTGGGTCAAGCAGTGATATCCCGGGTCCCCTTTAATAATGGTTTATGGACCGTTCCTCCAGGAACTTGTCCAAACCTTTTTAAAACCCAGCTACACTATCAGCTTTTACTAGGGTTGTTCTTCCCTAGGTGCATAACTTTGCACTTGTCCACATTAAATTTCATTTGCCAGTTGAATGCCCAGTCCTTCCAATTTTATCAAGGTCCTTTTGCAATTTTTCACAATCCTCTTGTATTTTAACATTTTACCAAGGATGTAATATGATCCAGTTATCTACCATGATGGACTTGTCTCAGAGCAGTGTTTTGCACTGATTGCAATAGCATTAATGGTAAACCATTATACAGTATAAGCTAGTATAGGAACTGAACCTTCTTATAACAGTATAAGAACTGCCTCAGATTCAACAAATGTTTCTCAAGTTCAGAAAGCAAGATTTTATCACAGCTTTAATTTGCCCTTCGAATTTAAACCCCAAATCCCATAAAACCCTCCCAGAACGTGGTGAGAATCAGTCAAAGGAACTGGTGCCCTAGTAATTAGGAGAAACTAATGGCGGAACACGGTAGCCTGTCAGTCGCATGGCAATGGCTTGGCACGGTTTAACACAAGCCTATACTTATGTAACCATTAAGAAACCTTTTGCAAGCAACTGGGATATGTCAGGAGAAGCCAGGTCAACATAGTGCTCCAGCTGCACATCGTCAGCAAAGAAGCAACAATTGATACCTGTTGACTGAACCAAAGCTGCTAGAGGGCTCCAGAATATATAAATAGCATTGGTGAGAGAACAGAGTCCTGCCACACACCACATCCTAGTGGCTCGTTTTATGAACTAATTGATCAAGACCTAATGCTAAAGGACTTTTGAGGTCAGAAATTACTGGAACCAAGCTAGCCAAGCCCTAAACTACAACTCACACAATCGTTGCAACAACAGAGCATGATTAACCAGATCAAAGGCTGCTATGAAGAGCAATGATGGCATAAGAGACCAGGGTTCAATTCCCACTAGCACTTCTTCTGGTCTTGGGCAAGTCACTTGGCTCTCTGTTGCCTCAGAGGAATCCAGGTTATTGGCCTCCCTCTTTAGTGTGCATTACAAGGTTTGGGTCGCAATGTAAGCATAGTTACTCATCTCTAACAGGTGTTCTCCAGGGACAGCAGGAATCAGTCCTCACATATGGGGATGTACACCAACGGAGTCCATGTGGAACATTTCCCCAGCTTTCAAAGAAAGCCTTTGGGACATGCTACCACACACGCATGGTCCCCTTTCCACCCAAGGGTGCCATCTTGCTCTGAAAGACGACATAGCTTTGACAGCAGTAAAAACTAAAACGAGGTAGGGAGGCAACTCGAAAGGGAGAAGGGAAGGTTGTGAGGACTGATTCCTGCTGTCCCTAGAGAACACCTGTTACAGGTGAGTAACTAAGCTTTCTCCAGGAACAAGCAGGAAGTCAGTCCTCACATATGGGACGCCCTAGCTCCAGGTTGCCGAGAACTGAACCATGACAGCACCAATGGCAACCAATCGGGTTAGCAGTGAGTTGCAGAAGGTGAGAACCCACTGAGAAACTCTGCAAGACCCTAGTGTCCAGCGAAACTGTCACTCTGGTAGCCTGAACACAGAAGGGTTGGAAGGCAGGAGTTGCCTACAGCCCGAGAATATTATGAAGTACTGCCTGGCCAAAGGCACTGTCTCTGCAGGACTCTCTCTCCAGGCAGTAGTGAGCTGCAAACATATGAATTGAAGATCATGTGATGGCCATGCAGATTTCTGTTACTGGCACTGAGAGGAGATTGGCCACTGACGCAACCATTGCCCTCACACAATGCGCTGTGATCCGGTGCTTGAGGGAGAGGCCAGCTTGCTCATAGGCGAGGGCGATACAATCCGCCACCCAAATGGACAGAGTTTGCTTAGTCATGGTCAGCCCCAGTTTGATGGGATCATAAGACACGAAAAGCTGAGGAGCTTTTTGATGGGCCTGAGTCCGCTATAAGTAGAAGGACAGGGCCTGTTTGTAATCTAGTGTATGAAGTACTAGTTCCTCCTTGCCGGCATGAGGCCTCTGGGAGAAGGTGGGGAGGACCACCTCTTGGTTGAGGTGGAAAGGAGATACCACCTTCGGAAGGAATTTGGGGTGTGTGCGTAACACTACTCTGTTCTTCTAGAATCTTGTATATAGTGGATTTGCCACCAGAGCCTGGAGTTTGCTCACTCTTCGAGCGGACATGAAGGCCACCAGAAAGGCCACTTTCCAAGACAGGTACTGCAGGTGGCAAAGTGGCCAGGGGCTTGAATGGCAGTTTGGTGAGCTGGGAGAGCATGACGTTGAGGTCCCACTCTAATGCTGGAGGGCATAGAGGGGATTTGCATAACAGGAGGCCCCCTGAGGAACCTGGAGACCAAGGGCTGGCTTGAAAGGGGTTTTCCCTCTACAGTCGTCCCTCGCCACTTCGCGCTTCGACTTTCGCGGCTTCACTCTATCGTGGTTTTTTTTCAAATATGAGTGTAATGGTGACTAAAGGGGTGCTATAGGTCGTAAACAGGTTTTCTGTGCTCTAACTATGAAAATATTCGATTTATAAATACAGAATCCTACTTCACAGAATTTCACTTATCGCGGTAGGGTCTGGAACGGATTAACCGCGATAAACGAGGGACAACTGTATAGGATGATGGTGAGCAGCTATTGTGCTCAGATATACCCTCATAGAATTAGATTTTAGCCCGGTGTGAGACAGGTGCAATAGATATTGAAGTACTAGTTGCACATGGCAGGAAAAGGGATTTTCCTCCCTTTCTGAACACCAGGCAGAGAACCTTCTCCACTTAGACATAAGCTCGTCTGGTGGAGGGTTTTTGGGAGGCCAGTAGGATCTCCTCGACTTCTCCTGGAAGATTGAAAGGGGCCAATGCTACCCTTTCAGCAGCCACGCTGTTAGCGTTAGCAATCCCAAATTGGGGTGCAAGAGGGAGCCCTCCTGGGACAGGAGGTCCAGGGCTTGGCCCAGAGGGACTGGGAATGGCACCGACAGGGAAAGCAGAAGAGGGAACCAAGGTTGCCTGGGCCACCTGGGGGCAATCAGTATAACTGATGCCCTTTCACTCTGGACCTTGAAAAGGGTCCTGGTGACCAGGGGGATCAGTGGGAATGCATAGAGTAGGCCCTTGGACCATGAGATCACAAAGGCATCTGCCGCCACGCTCTCTGGGTGTGGCTGACGGGAGCAGAAGCTGGGTAGCTGTATGTTGTCTGGAGAGGCAAATAGGTCTATCATGGGCATGTCACAGAGGCAGAAGAGCTGCTTCATTAATCTGGGGTTTAAGCACCACTCGTGGGCGAAGGACTCTGCTCAGCCTGTCTGTTAGGCAGTTGTCCTGGCCTGGGAGGTACACCGCTGGCAGAAGCATGCTGTTGTGTGCTGTGAAGGAGAGGAGGGCCACCGCCTTCTGGCAGAGGGACTATGAACCCGTGCCCCCCTGGTTGTTGATATAAAACATGGTGAGCTGGCTGGTCATCTGGATCAGCACAGCTCGGTGTCGCAGTTGGTGGTGGAATGCCTGTAGGGCCAGGAAAATTGCCCTGAGCTCCAGGAGATTAATTTGTAGGATTGACTTCTCCTGAGACCAGCTGCCCTGTGTGCGGTGGTCTCCACAATGTGCCCCCCAACCCAGGAGGAAGGTGTCTGTGGTCAGGTCCTCTGTGGCACAGGTGCCTGGAAGGGCATTCCTGCATGCAGGGTCGGCCCAAGGGAGGGTGCGGGGCCTCATTTGCATAAATATTTGCATAATGTTAACACATTCATTAAGAGGTATGTTTACTAAAAGTTAGTGTATGGATAAAGAAAGACTAAAAGATTTCTACGTTACTATAATCCAGTGCCAACCGCCAGGCACATTAGGAACTACTACAAACACTGCCCATTTAGAACCAATAGCAAACCCGCCGTATCCTGACAGCACTACCAGGACTCACAAAGCACCAAACCCTACCTATCAAAAGGCAACACCGCAAATATTAAACCAATACATTTCAGAGAATAACAATACATGACCTAGTGGGGAAAGAGAACAAGTGGCAATGTCAAATAGGAATTACATAAACAGAATACCTCAGCTCAGTTACACATGCAGAACATACACCATCACCAAACAAGGAATCACAATTTAGAAACAGGAAGACAATAATTAAACTGGGAACCCCAAAAACCAAACTTGGAATGTACAACAACACTGTAGAAATAAAACTATAAATTAATTTCCTCCTGTACTAAACAAAGCGTAGACATTAATGATGCATATTTCCCAGAGCTGACATATTCCAGTTAATAAATTCAAAATAAAGAGATATTTTCTACCTTTTGTGCATTTTTTTTTCAGTTGCAATTGCTCCAGACACTTTCTTCTGGTTTCTTCGTGTCTTCTGCTAACTCTCCATCGTCTGCTGTCCATTTGTCCTTTTTTTTCAGTTCTCTCTCTACATCTGCTTTAACATACTAATCTTTCTCCTTTTGCTCTTTCCTCCATCTCTTTTTTTATTCCTTTTTCATCCACTCAAGTTTTACCCTTCCACCCTCAATCCCCACTTACTTTCCCAATACTCGGCCAATTGTAGATTTTTCTTTCCTCCCACACGAAATATTTTTCCCCTCTCCATTTCACTCTCCCAGCCCTATCCCATTCTAATCCTCCTCCAACATCAGCTCCCTTCTAGTTCCAGCCCCACTTATTAAAAGAGGGTTGCTACACAGTACCCTGTCCTGTGCTGCTGAGGTAAGCTGTGACCAACTTCCTGGGTGATTAACAGTCCTTGCTTGGAAAGAAGGAGTCTTTCAAAATGGCCTTTTGACCTGCCACCTGGTGTTAACACCTATTGAAAAGGTTTCACAGGTCTCTTGCTCCCTAGGTAGACGGCCTCTTTGTAAAGGTCTCTAGAAGACTTTATTTGTTGCTCAAAGAGTACTGACCCTGTTTTGCCTTTTATGCTAAGTTACATTCTGATTTGATTTAAATTGCAGCTCTTTGCTGCTGCTAGGCTCTAACTTATTATGAAATTTGAACTACAAGCTCTCTGCTGGGTTCCAAATTTAACCAGAAAGCTCTCTTCTGTATTTTAAATTTAAACTAAAAGTACTTTGCTGATACTAGGCCCTGAGTGACTATTAAATTTAAACTACAAGCTCTCTGCTGGGTATGGAATGTAACAAGAAAGCTCTCTTCTGTGTTTTACATTTAAACTTAAACTGCTGCTACTAGGCCCTGATTGATTTAACAAAAAACACTGGGTTCACAGATTAATTAGCTTTAATACAAAGAAGTCCTTTCAGAAAATTCCCAGAAGTATATACTCAGAATTGCAGATTTCTCTTCAGAAGTCCCTTTTTCTAGTGCTTCAATGACTAGCAACCCCCCACAGCCCATATCCAGTCCTAGTAATGCCCCACAGCCCATTTTCAGTATTAGCAACCCCCCACAGCCCATTCCAGTCCTAGTAACCCCCCCACAGCCCATTCCAGTCCTAGCAAACCCCCCCAGCCCATTCCAGTCCTAGCAACCCCCCCCCAGCCCATTTTTAGTCCAAGCACCCCCTTCCCCTCCCGAAGAGCCCCACGGCTAGCTAAGAGGGGGCCGGAGAGGCCCCGGCTCACCTCTACAGCTGTCTCACCTCTACAGCGTGTCTTTTCCCTTCACTTCAGCAGCTGTTCTGACGTTTAGAATGCTGCCACGCTAAGGTCAAAGGGAACTTCCTGTTCCCCGCGCTCAGTGACCGGCAGTGTTGTATCTCTCCTGCCAGGGTATCGTTCTCCGAAATGCTTCCCGTTCCACGCGCAGGACCCAATAGGCAGGCAGAGCTCCGGAGTCTCAATGCGTGGATGAGACAATGGTGCAGAGATGAGGGGTTCGGATTTGTTAGGAACTGGGGAACATTCTGGGGAAAGGAGGAGCTCTTCCGAAGGGATGGGCTTCACCTTAACCGGGATGGAACCAGGCTGCTGGCATTAACCTTTAAAAAGGAGATAGAGCAGCTTTTAAACTAGATAATAGGGGAAAGCCGACAGTCGCCCAAGAGCGCATGGTTCGGAAGAATGTATCCTTGAAGGATACTACAAAAGCAGAGAGGTTCCAAAAAAGAGTAAAGTAGCCCAAATGCCCTCGAGTATGGAGCAGACAGAACTTAAAGATCCCAAATTACCCATGTCTACCAATAGCCAAATTAATATGAATAAAATACAGTCTCTAAAATGCTTGTATGCAAATGCTAGAAGTCTACAAAACAAGATGGGAGAGTTAGAATATATAGCACTAAACGAGAGGTTAGATATGATTGGAATATCAGAGACATGGTGGAAGGAGGACAACCAGTGGGACACTGTGATACCTGGGTACAAACTATATCGAAATGATAGAGCTGATCAAATTGGTGGAGGGGTTGCGCTCTATGTTAGAGAGGGCATTGAGTCAGAAAGGATTAAAGTTTTGCAAGAAACAAAATTTGCTGTAGAATCTCTATGGATTGAAATTCCATGTAAAAAGGGGAAGGCGATGGCAGTGGGGGTGTACTATCGTCCGCCTGGCCAGAATGAACAAATGGATGATGAAATGCTCAAAGAAATCAAGGAAGCTAGCAAAAGTTACAGTGCAGTAATAATACTGGGTGATTTCAATTACCCCGGCATCGACTGGGTCAGTGTCACAACAGGACATGCTAGGGAGATAAAGTTCCTAGATGAAATAAATGACTGCTTCTTGGAGCAGCTGGTTCATGAACCGACCAGAGGGGAAGCAATATTAGACCTAGTCCTTAGTGGAACACCAGATGTAGTGCAAGAGATAAGGGTGTTGGGGCCACTTGGCAATAGTGATCATAGCATGATCGCCTTTGATTTAATTAGTGGAGGAGGATAGTAAGGAAATCCACAGTACTACCCTTTAACTTTCGAAAGGGAGACTATGATAGAATGAGGAAAACAGTTAAGAAAAAACTAAAAGGAGCAGTTGCAAAGGTTAAAGACGTACATCAAGCTTGGGTGTTGTTGAAAAATACTATCTTGGAAGCCCAGACCAGCTGTATTCCACGCTTTAAGAAAAGTGGAAGGAAGTCCAAAAAATTGCCAGCATGGTTTAAAGCTGAGGTCAGAGAGGCTGTTGTTGCCAAAAAAGCATCTTTCAAGAAATGGAAAAAGAGCCAAATGATGAAACCTGGAAACAGCACAAGCACTGGCAAGTCAAATGCAAGGCATTGATAAGGCAGGCAAAGAGAGAATTTGAGAAGAAGCTTGCTGCGGAAGCAAAAACGCGAAATAAAGACCTTTTCAAGTACATTCGTAGCAAAAAAACCCGTGAGAGAGTCAGTTGGTCCATTAGATGATAAAGGGGTTTAAGGAGCACTAAGAGGCGACAAGGCGATAGCGGAGAGACTGAATGAATTCTTTGCTTCGGTCTTTACTGAGGAAGATGTAGGGATGTTACCCACGACTGAAGTGGTATTTAAAGGTGTGGAAGAATTGAAGGAAATATCGATACATCGGGAAGATGTCCTACAACTATTAGATAAACTGAAGAGTAGCAAATCACCTGGGCCGGATGGTATACATCCAAGGGTGTTGAAAGAACTGAAATTTGAGATTGCAGACCTGCTATCAGTAATCTGTGAACTATCATTAAAATCATCTCTAATACCTGAGGATTGGAGGATCGCCAATGTAACACCAATTTTTAAAAAGGGTTCGAGGGGTGATCCGGGAAACTACAGACCGGTGAGCCTGACATCAGTACCGGGAAAAAATGGTAGAAACCATCATAAAGAATAAAATTACTCAGCATATAGATAGTCATGACCTAATGGGAGACAGCCAACATGGCTTTAGACAAGGAAGATCTTGTCTTACTAATCTGTTATGTTTTTTTGAAGGAGTGAATAAACAGGTGGACAAAGGTGAGTCGGTTGATATTGTGTATCTGGACTTTCAGAAAGCCTTTGACAAGGTCCCTCATGAGAGACTTTTGGCAAAACTAAAGAGTCATGGGATAGGAGGCAGTGTACTACTGTGGATCAGGAACTGGTTAAAAGATAGAAAGCAGAGGGTAGGGCTAAATGGCCAATTTTCCCAATGGAGAAAGGTGAATAGTGGTGTACCCCAGGGATCTGTGCTGGGTCCGCTGCTTTTTGACATATTCATAAATGACCTGGAAAGTGGAATAACGAGTGAGGTTATCAAATTTGCTGATGACACAAAACTATTTAAAGTTGTTAAAACCCAGGAGGATTGTGGAAAATTGCAAGAGGATCTTGATAAATTGGAAGACTGGGCATCAAATGGCAGATGAAATTTAATGTGGAGAAGTGCAAGGTTATGCACCTAGGGAAGAACAACCCAAACTATGGTTACACGATGCAAGGTTCCACATTAGGAACCACCACCCAAGAAAAAGATTTAGGCGTCCTTGTGGATACCATGTTAAAACCCTCGGCCCAGTGTGCAGCGGCGGCCAAGAGAGCAAATAGAATGCTAGGTATGATAAGGAAAGGAATGGAAAATAAAACAAAAGATATTATAATGCCTCTATATCGTTCCATGGTGAGACCGCACCTTGAATATTGTGTGCAATTCTGGTCGCCATATCTTAAAAAGGATATAGCAATTTTAGAAAAGGTTCAGAGAAGAGCCACCAAAATGGTAAAGGGGATGGAAGGCTACTCCTATGAAGAAAGGCTAAAAAGGTTGGGGCTCTTTAACCTGGAAAAGAGACGGCTGAGGGGAGATATGATAGAAGTCTATAAATTAATGAACGGAGTGGAACGGGTAAACGTAGATCGATTGTTTACCTTATCAGAATATAGAAAGACTAGGGGACATGCAATGAAGCTACAGGGTAAACTATTTAAGACTAATAAAAGAAAATATTTTTTCACTCAACGTGTAATCAAACTCTGGAATTTGTTACCGGAGGATGTAGTAAAGGCTGTTAGTGTAGCTGGGTTTAAAAAAGGTTTGGACAAGTTCCTGGAGGAAAGGTCCATAAACCATTATTAAGAAGGGACCCAGGATATCAATGCTTGAACCAATACAAGCATTGTGGAACCTGTGTCCCTTGGGGAAACTGCTAGGTACGTATGACCTAGATTGGCCACTGTTGGAAACAGAATACTGGGCTTGATGGACCTTGGTCTGACCCAGTATGGCATATCTTATGTTCTTATGTTCTTATGTTCGTTCTGCCCTTTCTCTTGGGAAGACGGCCTTGACCTGTAACATGTCCAACTGAGCACCTATGAACTCCAGGCTTTGGGCTGGAGAGAGATGGGATTTGGGGTAGTTGATGACAAATCCCAGGTGCTGCAGGAGGAGAGTTGTGGGTTGCATGCTCTGCGGCCATTCCACCCCTGATGAGCCAGTCGTCCAGGTAGAGGAAGAAAAAAGCCCCTTGTAGGCGCAGGTAGGCAGCTACCACCACCAGACATTTGGTAAAGACCTTTGGCAAGGAGGCCAGGCCAAAAGGTAGCACCCTGCATGGTAGTGTCCTTCTGCCACCATGAACTGTAGGTACTGCCTTTGGGAGGGATGGATCAGGATACGAGTATAAACATCCTTTAGGTCCAAGGAGCACAGCCAGTCTCCCTGGTGGAGGTAAGGCAGCAGTGTTCCAAGGGAGAGCATCTTAAACCTTTCCCTCACCAGAAATTTGTTTAAGTTTCTCAGGTCTAGTATGGGCCTGAGGCCCCCAGTTCTCTTTGGGACAAGGAAATATCTGGAGTAGAAGCCTTTTCTCCATAGATGTTTGGGTACAGGCTTCACTGTGTTGTCCCTGAGAAGACCTGCGAGCTCTGAGAGCAGAAGGGCTTGCTGCAGGGCCAGGATAGCAGTAATGTTCTGCTCCAAGGCCGCCATTCTGGTTTCCAAGCCAAAAGGCTCTGCAGCTTTTGGCATGGGCACTGAGGATCTTGGGCCCATTGCTGGCACTCTCGTGAGTGCATCCTTGATGAGGACTATGGTCTCGAGGAACCTCGCATGGTCTCCGCCGGCCAAGGAATCCTTCTGAGGACCTTGGTAGGGTGCTTCTTGAAGCCACCCGAGTGGGCATTTTTACTGGGTTTCTCCAATGCAACCTTGGCAGACTTTGAGGATTTTTTTCTTCTTTCTCTCAGGGTCCAAGGTCTCGGAGGAGTCGCCACCGCAGGACTCCAAGGACACTCCGGCATCACGGGAAGTGCAGGGTTTGAAGCTCAGCATCGGGGAGGCTGGTGCAGAGTCAGACTTGGGGAACAATTTTTCCTGCAACTCCAACCTCTTTTTATTGGTTTTAGGTGCCATGGCCTGGCACAGGTCGCAGGAGGTGCTATCTTGGCAGTGGCAGCAGTCATGAGCGTCAGTAACTGACATGGTTTGACTATAGTGGTTGCATTTTTTTAACCCATCGGGGGACTTGGTGGGAAACACCCTGACGGGGTCAACGATCCCCAGGAGAAAAAGGGCGCAAACGCTGTTCGAGGTGAGCCTTGATCAAAAAAGACAAAAGGAGCCGAGAAGAGTGCCAGTGCCGGGAAACTAACTAATTTAAGGATAATTAGCAAGTATTTTTCTGGGGAACAGGACAGATATCTGTTGGGCTCGCGGAAGAAAGGAGATTGAGCAAGATGGCACCCTTGAGTGGAAAGGGGACCACGCATGTGTGGTAGCATGTCCCAAAGGCTTTCTTTGAAAGCTGGGGAAATGCTCCACGCGGGCTCCATTGGCACCGATGTCACCCATATGCGAGAACTGACTTCCTGCTTGTTCCTGGAGAAGGCCGCTTTGACCGAAGTGATAAAGTGGTATAAAAAAATAGATAGATAAATAAATAAAATAGCAGCAATTTTTCCAGAATCCAGAGATTCTTCACTCAGCAAAATAAGGAGACAGGATTCTGTGCTGTGAAACTTTCTAAATATGAATTGTCATGGGTGTAGAGTATCGATTTCCTTCAGGTAGAAACGAAACTGCACTAAAACAACATTTTCAGCCACCTTTGATATAAATAGGATACTGGATACCAGATGATACTTACTAAGGGAGGGGTCCGAGAATGGATTTTTCAAGATTGTTATATCTTTTCGAAGGTGAAACTAAACAGGTAAATAAAGGTAAGCTGGCTGATATAGTGTATCTGAATTTTCAGAAAGCCTTTGACAAAGTCCCTCATGAGAGACTTTTGGGGAAATCAAAAAGTCAAGGGATTGGAGGCAGTGTACTATTGTGGATCAGGAACTGGTTAAAAGATAGAAAGCAGAGGGTAGGGCTAAATGGCCAATTTTCTCAATGGAGAAAAGTGAATAATGGAGTACTTCAAGGATCTGGGCTGGGCCGCTGCTTTTTCACATATTTATAATGACCTAGAAAGGGGAATAACAAGTGAGGTGATCAAATTTGCAGATAACACAAAATTATTCAAAGTTAGTAGACCATAAGAGGATTATGAAAAATTGCAAGAGGACCTTAAAAAACTGGGAGACTGTTTGTCCAAATGGCAGATGAAATTTAATGTGGACAAGTGCAAAGCTACACTGCGGTTACAAAAAGCATAGTTACTCACCTGTAACAGGTGTTCTCCAGGAACAGCAGGAATCAGTCCTCACATATGGGCGACATTGATGCCGACAGAGCCCTCGCGGAAGCATCTCCCCAGCTTCCAAAGAAAATCTTTGGAAGATGCCACCTCACATGCGTTGTCCCCTTCCCGCCCAATGGTGCCATCTTGCTCAGTCAGATGACATAGCTAAAGCCGACAAAAGAAGATGGCCAAAACTGAACAGCAACTCCAAGGGGAGGGAAGGTCGGTTGTGAGGACTGATTCCTGCTGTCCCTGGAGAACACCTCTTGCAGGTGATTAACTATGCTTTTTCCAGGAACAAGCAGGAAGTCAGTCCTAAACATATGGGACTCCCTAGCTCCAGGCTACCGAGGACCGGTAGAAAAAACACAGCCCAGCCATGAGCAGCTGCAAGTGAATCTGAGGATAGACACAAATGACCTCAGTATCCAGGGAGAACCATGGCTCTGGTAGCCTGAACAAGAAGAGTCGGAGGGCAGGAGTTCTCTAAACCCTAAATAGATTGCAAAGTACAGCCTGGCTGAAGGCCCTGTCCCATCGGAACTCCCTCTCCAGGCAGTAGTGAGCTGCAAAAGAATGGACCGAAGACCAAGTGGGGGCCTGGCAGATGTCTGCCATAGGAACCAAGCAGAGGCTGGCAACCAAGGTTGCCATAGCTCTGACATTATGCACTGAGACCCAGCGCTCCAGTGGCAGCCCAGCCTGGTTGTGGGCAAAGGCAATGCAGTCTGACACCCAGATGAACAGAGTTCACTTGGTGACAGCCTCCCCCAGATGATTGAGGTCATGAAAGACAAAAAGCTATGAGGCTTTGCTGTGGCTCTGAGTGCGTTGTAGATAGAAGGACAGGGCCCTTTTGCAGTCCAGAGTATGGAGGACGGCTGACACCTTGTCGGTGTGGGCCATGGAAAGAAGGTAGGGAGCACCACCTCCTGGTTGAGGTGGAAATAGGGATACCACCTTCGGAAGAAACTTCAGGTGGGTGCAGAGCACCACCCTGTTCTTGTAGAACCTGTTGTAAAGTGACTTGGCCATCAGGGCCTGGAGCTCACTGACTTGGCGTGCAGAGGTGAGTGCCACCAAGAAGACCACCTTCCAGGACAGGTATCGGAGGTGGCAGGTAGCCAAGGGTTCGAAGGGCAGCTTAGTAAGATGTGCCAGGACCACATTGAGATCCCATTTCACAGGGGACGGCCAGATAGAGGGCTTTGAGAGCAGCAAGCCCCTTATGAATAGGGTGATGAGGGGCTGCAAGGAGAGAAGCTTGCCCTCTATGGAGTGGTGGTTCACGGAGAGTGTGCTCAGGTGCACTCTGACGGAATTGAATTTAAGCCTGGACTGAGAAAGGTGGAGCAGGTAGTATAGTACCGCCTGTACTGGGCATGAGAATGGGTTAACCTGTTGCTCCATGCCCCATAAGGAGAACCGGTGCCACTCAAAGGCATAGGCCCGCCTAGTGGAGTCCTTGCGGGAGGCGAGAAGGACCTCCTTGGAAGGCTGAGAGGCACTAAGGCAACCTGTACAGCATCCATGCTGTGAGGGAGAAGGATCACAAGTTGGGGTGGAGGATTGAGCCCTCCTCCTGTGGGAGAAGCCACAGTGAGCTCCCAAGAGGGATCAAGGACTCCATCATGAGACAAAGCAGGTGAGGGAACCAAGGCTGCCTGGGCCACCTTGGGGCCACCAGGATCAAGGAAGCATTGTCCCACTGGACCTTGAAGAGGATCCATGCTATCAGAGATGTGGGAGGGAAAGCATAACACAGGCCCTCCGACCATGAGATGAGGAAGGCATCTGGTGCTACCCAGGGTTGGGTGTGGCTGTGAGCAGCAGAAATGCGGTAGCTGAGCATTGGTTGGGCTGGCAAAAAGGTCAAGGCTCTGGGTGCCCCTTAACCTGAAGAGCCGCTGTGCTGCTCTGGGGTCCAGGTGCCATTCATGCGGTTGGAGGACACTGCTCAGCTTGTCCAACAGGGAACATCCAAACCAACAAAAAACCACAAAGGTACTCGTCAGAAGTCCAAGGGCACACCATGAGGTAAAGTACTCAAGGTAATGCCCTGTTCAATGTATTTTCAGTTTGTTCAATGTAAACTGCACTGATGCAGAATAGCGCGGTATATAAGAGAATGTAAATAAATAAATAAAAAAAGAAAGAAAGAAAAGTTTATTGGGACCACATGGGTTAATGTGGTACTTGTATTCCTGTTTTCTACCATTAACCCATGTGGTCTCAATAAAAATTTCTTGAATACTTCGCTTCACAGCGTGCCCCAGCCTCTCAAACAGGACATTGTCCTGGCCCAGGAGGTATCCTGCCCAGAGGAGCATATCCTATCTGGTCGCCCTGGTTGTCCATCTGAACAAGGACTGACTGATGTTGCAGGCAGTGCTGGAAAGCATTGAGCGCAAGGAAAATGGACCCGAGCTCCAGCAGGTTGATTTACTCCTGGCTCTCCTTGAAGGACCAAGCACCCTGGGTGTGCAATTCCTCGCAATGGGCACCCCAGCCCAGCAGGGAAGCATCCATCGTGAGGACCCTCTGAGGACTCGGGAGTTGGAAGGACATGCCCCTTTGCAGGTTTTGCAGAATCTGCCACCAACTGAGGGACTCCACCAGCTGACAGGACACCGAGATCCTGTCCTGGAGCCTGCCCGTGGCTTGGGCCCACTGTGAGTGGAAACACCACAGAGCTGCCCACATGTGGAGGCGAGCATCAGGAACCACATGGACTGTAGAGGCCAAGTGACCAAGGAGGCGAAGCATTGACGGCACCAACATGGTGTGACGGCACTGCACTTTGGCTGACTGGGCCATGATGCACTCCGCCCTGTCTTGGGGGAGGAAAGCTGCGGCCTGGAGGGTGTCCAGTCGGGCCCCTATGAATTCCAAGTCCTGTGTTGGGGCGAGATGGGATTATGGGTGATTTATCACGAATACTAGGTGTTGCAGAATCCTGATGGTGCAGCCTTTGGTCTGCAGCGTCTCTGAGGCTGTGCCCCTTTTACAAGCCAGTCGTCCAAGTAAGGGAAGATGAAGGCCCCTTGGAAACGGAGATAGGCAGCCACCACTGCCAGGCATTTGGTGAAGACCAATGGGGCAGAGGCCAGGCCGAAGGGAAGTACCCTGTACTGGTAATGGTCACCTCTGACCATGAACCTGAGGTAGTGTCTGTGACTGTGATGGATAAGGATGTGGGTATAAGCATCTTTTAGATCCAAGGCGCATAGCCAATCTCTCGGCCGGAGGTAGAGCAGCAATATTCCAAGGGAGAGCATCTTGAACTTCTCCCGCAACAGGAATTTGTTCAGGTTTCTCAGGTCCAGGAAGGGCCTTAGTCCACCTGTCATTTTTGGAACCAGAAAGTACCTGGAGTAAAACCCCTTTCCTTTCAGGTGGGGAGGTATGGACTCCACAGCCCTGTCCCCGAGAAAGCCTGTGAGTTTTTGTATGAGCAGAGCCTGGTGCAAAGGAGACCGAGGAGGCTCCCCTAGAAAGAAGGGTGGAGACAGCTGGTCGAGGTGGAGGAGGTAACCCTCCCTGACCATCTGAAGTGCCCATGAATCGGTGGTGATGGAAGGCCACCTGTGAGAAAAGTGGACCAAGCACCCCCCCCCCCCTTGGGTAGCTGATCCTCCAGAGGGGGAGAGGCTATGCTGGGGGCATCAAAACCCCAATCCAGGCTGGGCTGGGGCTGGAGTCTGGGGCTTAGGGCCCTTGGGCTTGCGTGGGCCTTGGCCCGCTCCCTTATTTATTTATTTAACTGGTTTTATATACCGTTTTTCTGCAAGGCAAAACAGTTTATATTGAACAAGTAGTAACATTTACATGGAACGGTTAGAACTATGGACAAATAACTGGTTGAAATATTACATTGAACAAGTAGTATCCTAGATCAGGGGCATGTGATGGATGTCATCTACCTGGATTTCAGCAAAGCCTTTGATACTGTCCCTCATAGGAGGCTTATCAATAAACTCAGTAGTTTGGGGATGGGTCCCAAGGTGGTAAACTGGATCAGAAATTGGTTGACTGACAGGCGACAGAAGGTGATGGTAAATGGAGCTCACTCGGATGAGGGGAAGGTGATTAGCAGGGTGCCCCAGGGTTCGGTCCTGGGCCCGGCACTGTTCAATGTATTTGTGAGTGATATTGCTGAAAGGCTGAATGGAAAGGTCTGTCTTTTTACAGATGACACAAAAATTTGCAACAGAGTGGACTCCCCCGAGGGAATGGTTAACATGAGGAAAGATCTACAAAAGCTGGAAGAATGGTCTAATGCTTGGCAATTAAGATTTAATGCAAAGAAGTGCAGTGTCATGCACTTGGGTAACAGAAATCCAAGGGAAATGTACGCGATAGGGGGCGAGAGGTTGGTGTGCAGAAATCAGGAGAAAGACCTTGGTGTGATTATTTCTGTAGATCTCAAGGTGGCAAAACAGTGCAACAAGGCGGTGGCAAAAGCCAGCAGGACGTTGGGCTGCATACAAAGAGGAATTACCAGCAGAAAGGAAGATGTACTAATGCCACTGTATAAGTCACTGGACTGGTGAGGCCTCACTTGGAGTACTGTGTTCAGTTCTGGAGACCATATCTTGCAAAGAATGTAAAAAGAATGGAAACTGTTCAGAGGAAGGCAACCAAAATGATTTGGAGCCTGCATCAGAAGCCTTATGAGAAATTATTTATTATTTATTTATTATTTATTACAATCTTTTATATACCGTGCTATTCGGTATCAGCGTGGTTCATATGAAACAAAATCACAGAGCAACAAGCTATTCTGTGTTTACAGCGAACAGGTGTACAAACTTGGGTAACATAGGGAAACTATTTACAAAAATTATTTACATACAGTCGTCATGATAATGCACAATGATCCTAGATATCGCACCGAGAAAGTTGATGAGGCTAATTGGTAATGATGGTGTAGCTACTTTTATTTATTTATTTACATTTATTTTATTTACATTTCTTATATACCGCACTATTCGATATCAGCGCGGTTTACATCGAACAAAAAATTTCAGAACATATACATGTGTCTGAGTTTACAATAAAACAGGATTACAAAACTTGGATAACAGGTAATTACAAGTAACAGGAACAGCCAACTTGGCATACGAGTATAACTATTTACATCAACAAGTTACAGAAAATAAAAATGTATAATTAATGGTCATAGGACACCTTACTACGTGCGGTATCATGGCTCACTAGGTGATTTGGTGTCACTATCAGTCTTGGAGGGGGGGCATGCTTCTGTGATCGTTGGGAAGTATTTGAGGAATAAGTAGTGTTTGAGGGCCTTTCTAAATTGAATTAGGCTAGTGATTTCTCTAATGTTTGTTGGCAAAGCGTTCCAGAATTTTGGAGCACGGAGACTGAAAGCCCTGTTTGCTGTCGTTGTGGTACATCTTGTGAGTTCTCGAGGCATCATTAGCATATTTACAGCTATTGACCTTCTTGATCTATTCGGGGTTATGGGTTTGATGAGGTCGGTTAAAGATGTGGAGGAGAGATTATTTACTGCCCTGAAGGTCATTAACAATGTCTTGAAGATGATCCTAGCATGAATAGGAAGCCAGTGTAATTGCATCAAAAGGGGCATCACATGGTCACTCCTAGATGCCCCATGTAGAACCCTCGCTGCGCTATGCATTGCGAGCTGTAAGGGGTTCAAGGTGGCTTGAGGTAGGCCTAGTAAAATGACATTTGCATAATCCAAGTGAGGCATTATCAGAGCCTGGTAGATGGTACGGAAGTCTTCTGGTTCAAGAATGGGGTGAAGATGTCTGAGTGAACGGATCTTGTAGTATATAGATCTTACAGTATTGGCTATATGTGCCTTCATGTCGAGGTTTTTGATCAAGTGTAACACCTAGGTACCTTATTGTGGGCTTTGTTTGTAGATCAGCTTCTTTCACCTTCAAGAATTGTGGGGGGATGAAATTCAGATTCTTCGATATGAAGAGCACCTCTGTCTTCTTATGTTGGATCCTGAGGTTTTGTGACGTGAGCCATTCTGATATGGCATTAAAGCAATTGGTCAGGGGGGCTAGGTCTAATTTGTCTAAGTCGAAAGGCGTATAAAGGAGTACATCATCCACATAAATCATGCAACTTACATTGAAGGACCGGATGATCTTACAAATCGGTTGCATGTATATATTGAATAACAAAGCGGAGAGGGAAGATCCCTGTGGAACCCCCTGACCTTGGTGAAATGGTTCTGAAATTGCTCCAGCAGATCAAACATGTTGCCATCTTCCGGACAAGTATGATCTGCACCACTCCAGTGCAGTTCCACTGACACCCTTCTCTTTTAGCAGTATTAGGAGGATCTCATGACTTACGGAGTCGAAAGCTGCGGCTATGTCATGGAAAATGGGAGTTGCTCCTGCCCAATCCGGGCAGTGGGAGCTGGAAAGCCCGCCCAACCGAGCCACTTAAAAGCGGCGTCCCTACCGAGAGGGAGTCGCTTTACCTGCCGTCCTCACCCGGCTTCTCCACACACAAACTCCTACCCATTCGGGGTAGTGGGAGTTGCTCCTGCCCAATCCGGGCAGTGGGAGCTGGAAAGCCCGCCCAACCGAGCCACTTAAAAGCGGCGTCCCTACCGAGAGGGAGCCGCTTTACCTGCCGTCCTCACCCGGCTTCTCCACACACAAACTCCTACCCATTCGGGGTAGTGGGAGTTGCTCCTGCCCAATCCGGGCAGTGGGAGCTGGAAAGCCCGCCCAACCGAGCCACTTAAAAGCGGCGTCCCTACCGAGAGGGAGCCGCTTTACCTGCCGTCCTCACCCGGCTTCTCCACACACAAACTCCTACCAATTCGGGGTAGTGGGAGTTGCTCCTGCCCAATCCGGGCAGTGGGAGCTGGAAAGCCCGCCCAACCGAGCCACTTAAAAGCGGCGTCCCTACCGATAGGGAGCCGCTTTACCTGCCGTCCTCACCCGGCGTCTCCACACAAACTCCTACCCATTCGGGTAGTGGGAGTTGCTCCTGCCCAATCCGGGCAGTGGGAGCTGGAAAGCCCGCCCAACCGAGGCACTTAAAAGCGGCGTCCCTACCGAGAGGGAGCCGCTTTACCTGCCGTCCTCACCCGGCTTCTCCACACACAAACTCCTACCCATTCGGGGTAGTGGGAGTTGCTCCTGCCCAATCCGGGCAGTGGGAGCTGGAAAGCCCGCCCAACTGAGCCACTTAAAAGCGGCGTCCCTACCGAGAGGGAGCCGCTTTACCTGCCGTCCTCACCCGGCTTCTCCACACACAAACTCCTACCCATTCGGGGTAGTGGGAGTTGCTCCTGCCCAATCCGGGCAGTGGGAGCTGGAAAGCCCGCCCAACCGAGTCACTTAAAAGCGGCGTCCCTACCGAGAGGGAGCCGCTTTACCTGCCGTCCTCACCCGGCTTCTCCACACACAAACTCCTACCCATTCGGGGTAGTGGGAGTTGCTCCTGCCCAATCCGGGCAGTGGGAGCTGGAAAGCCCGCCCAACCGAGCCACTTAAAAGCGGCGTCCCTACCGAGAGGGAGCCGCTTTACCTGCCGTCCTCACCCGGCTTCTCCACACACAAACTCCTACCCATTCGGGGTAGTGGGAGTTGCTCCTGCCCAATCCGGGCAGTGGGAGCTGGAAAGCCCGCCCAACCGAGCCACTTAAAAGCCGCGCCCCCTCTGGGCGGGCCCGCGCCTGAGGGCCTCGCCAGAGGGCCCTTTGGCGTGGCCCTTAGGCGGTGGCCATTTGGCGCGACCTAATACACCGAAAGAAAAAAAAAAGGAGCAACACTAAGATCCGTAACCAACCCACAACCAACATAGGCTGGAGCTCCCCAGGAAAGGGTAAGAGCTCGCCAACGCCATATTCACCGCCGACCCCGAACTGCCCAACGAACTGGGAGCACTGGGCCACGTAAGTCACTCTCAATTAAGATATTCTCAGCTAGCAACGCTACCTCCTTCAAACCGAAATAGACACTAACCACCTGACTGGTCGAACCTGTGTGCATTAGCTGCACTCTTTAACAATAATTGATACATATTTGAGTTTTCATCAGCTGATTACAACAGTCTCACCATCCGCAACTAGGCTTCCTTTCCTGCCTTCATAAAAGTATCAATGCAAATGGTAGCAATTCGTTTTGGAACTATAAACCCAGGTCAGTGTTGATTCACACTGGATGCTGTTGTTACCTGCTATCGTTTATAGGCCATTTTGTTATTACCCATGATTGTTAAGATTGATACTATTAACCCAGGGCTATGTCATGTACGCTAGTTTACAACTGACACTGTTAATAATTGCTGACACAAACTAACACTTAGAAGGATATATTGTTAAGTTTGATGCCACACACTAGATACTGTTGATACTTGCTGTTGATACTTGCTGTTGATACTAGATGCTGTTGATACCTGCTGTTGATACTAGATGCTGTTGATACTTACTGAGACTATCTAACACATATAAGTAATATTATTGATACTTGCTGCTACAAACTATCGCTTATAAGTAATACGGTCACTACCCACGATTGTTAAGAATACAAATCCGAAATTACAATCCGAACATCAGATACGAAAACTAAACTGTTCAGACCAAGAGGCACTTGCAGAACTACTAAAACAACTAAAAAATGAAGGCCCAAATCTGGTACATAGTGATATACCTGCTCACACTAATTCCTGCTTATGCATTAAACCAAAACCTTTACCGACCCATCTCACATCTCTACACCCCATTCTACAACCTCTACACCATCCAAACAACACAACCACTATTACTCGCACCATACTACTTCACAGGAAAACCTGTGTCACACGCGCACGTTCATAAACTCTCCGCAAGAAATTCGACTAAAAATCGGAGAAAGCACAAGCCAAATGTAACACAAACACGCCCACACAACCAGGCGAAATCAGAAACCACCACCAACCAGGCTACAACACCCACATACAAAAACAGCAAAATCATACTCATAAACGCCCGCTCAATCAGAAATAAAACCCACATAATCTACGACATCATCACAGATGAAAAACCAGACATCCTATGTATAACCGAAACATGGGTCACGGAAACAGACTCAGCCATATTAAATCAGATCAGCAAACCTGGATATAACATCTATAACTGTCCCCGAACCCATAAAAAGGGTGGAGGTGTACTCATAATAGCAAAAGAGAACCTGAAACTCACCAGCACGCATCAGAACTCAAATCCAGACATAGACATACTCAAGATTGAAAACCCCGCTTTATCCATCTGCTTGATATACAGACCCCCCACACAGCAATATGAGATACTAGCATCAGCATTGGAAATAATTTCATCAACCCAACCTAGAAAATTCCAAATTATACTAGGAGACTTAAACTTAGCAACAACATCTGCCACAAATACAACCACCTTCCTTGAAGCCATGTCCCAACTAGGCTACCAGCAACAAATCACTGAACCCACCCATGATAAAGGTCATACCCTAGACATGGTCTTCACACCCAAAAATGCTCAGGCCAAGGACGAGAAGCCCAAGATAGGGATCAACCCGCTACCCTGTTCAGACCACCACCAAATCAATATACAGTTAAACTTGCCGAACCTGTCTAAAGACACCAAAGCAAAAAGAACAGCACAACAACAACGACGGTTCAACAAGCCAAACATGGAAGGTCTGATTGAGTCCATCAAATCACATATAGACCTCGACAAAACAAACCTCGATGACTTAGCAAAGGAATGGGACACCGGAATCCGGACCATAGCAACTCTCAAAGAGACTCAGACGCCAAACGCATCGAAACATCAAAATGAACCTTGGTACACCAGAACGTTGACCAAAATGAAGAGAGAGCTCAGGAAGCATGAAAGAAAGTGGAGACACACCAAATCCACTGAACTCAGGACAGTATACCTTAATCTCCTCGCAAACTACAAAGAGGAAATAAACACAGCAAAAAGGTTACACCATACCAACATACTGAACAAAGCCATTAACAAACCACGGGAGCTTTTCGCCCTAGTAAAATCACTTACAAAGACAGCCCTCCCTGAACCTCAGGATAGCTCAATACATCCACAAACACTAGCAGATCACTACGCAAGCAAACTGAATACTACCACCCCCACATGTGCCCTAGAAACCCCACACCAACGAACAAAGATGAAGCAAGAATCTACATGGAGCAAGTTCCGCAACATTGACAAACAACAAACAACCAACATCTTAACCTCCATAAACACCACCACCTCACCACTTGACCCCTGCCCAACTGCTTGGATCAAAGCGGCAAAAAATGAGATAAACCAGCAAATAGCCCACATTGTTAATCAATCACTAAGCCAAGGAGAAATGCCGGAGAAACTAAAACAATCTATAATAAGGCCGATCCTAAAGAATAATTCCCTCAACAAAGAAGACCCATCATCATACCGCCCCATATCAAGCATCGCATTCCTGGCAAAAATCATAGAAAAGGCAGTACTCTTGCAACTTCAAGACCACCTCGACGAACAGGATGCCCTAGACAAACAACAATACGGATTCAGAAGAAACCATGGAGTGGAAACACTTCTAATAGCACTAATGAACAACCTACTTAAAGGACTAGAAGACACAAAGAAAATGTTCATACTCATTTTCATTGACATCTCCGCCGCATTTGACACGGTACATCATGAGATTCTCCTTAGTAAACTAGAATCCATAGGAGTTGAGGGAACCCCCCTCAAATGGTTCTCCTCCTATATATCTAACAGAAGGCCTCAAGTACAATTTAATGGGGAAGAAGCTATTCCATTCACTCAAATGCAGGGCATACCACAGGGCTCAGTACTCTCAGCACTGCTGTTCAATATCTACAAGCGACCCCTCTGTGACATCTTTAAAAGGCATAGCATCAACTACCACATCTATGCAGATGATATTATGCTCTACACGCAACTGGACGTCGCCGACCCCAAATATGCACAGCTCGAAAACTGCCTGAACGAGATGTTGCTATGGCTACAGAAAAATAACATGACCATAAACCACAAAAAAACGGAGGTAATGTACATGTCCAACAAACCCAACTTCAAGGCACCTGACTCAATCACCCTGTGCAACAACACATACAAAGCAAAAGAAGAAATCAAATATCTAGGTGTCACACTCGACTGCAACCTAAGAATGGAGAAACACCTGCGTAAAACAAACAAAGCCATCTTCCATAAACTTAGGGTGATACAACCTCTAAGGAAAATAATAGCACCAGGCGATTTCAGGTCAGTGGCTCAAGCACTAGTCATGCCGCACCTCGACTACTGTAATGCCATCCTCCAAGGTCTACCCAAAAAATCACTGGGTATCCTTCAAATGGCCCAGAATGTCGCAGCTAGAATAATAATGGGAACAAGAGTAACTGACCACATCACCCCAATATTGATCGACCTTCATTGGCTTCCGGTTGCTGCTAGGGCACAGTACAAGATGATAGTAACAACGTTCAAGCTGATCAACGACATAGCCCCTCGTTCCTGTCCTCTCTTATCAACACACAACCAGCAAATAGGAATAGAAGAACTAACAACTTGGGCACCCTGCAGGTCCCTAACGCAATACGAACTGTGAAAACAAGTACAAGTCGCAGAGCCTTCTCTTTCGCTGCACCCACTATATGGAATCAGCTCCCTGTTGACCTGCGGCTAACCCAGGACATGAAAAGTTTCAGGAAAGAGTTAAAAACCCACCTATTTAAATGCTATTACAACCAGCCATAAGTCACAAAATCCAGGAAAACGTAACAAAGTAAACTGATAAATACGTACTTTGTAAATCCGTCTTGTGTAACCATGTATAGCCAAGTAAAATGTGATTTCCTCAATCTGTAAATATGTATTATATAAATGTAAATATGTTTACCCCCAAAACTTTAACCATGTGTGCCGTGACCCCCCAAGTCCTCTATGTATATGCTCCCCCACCCTGTCCTGATCGACGTCCCCAAAAGAAGAATCAAACCGCTACTGATCGCTGAAGCAGCGGTATATAAATGTGTTCTAAATAAATTCTAAATAAAACTAGTGCAAATCCCTGCCGGATGTTGTCAATACCAGAGATTACATTGTTGAGGAGGGTGGTAAGGAGTATTTCTACACCGTGTGACTCTCTGAAGCCATGCTGGCAAGGATCCAGTGGAGCAGCAGCATCTATATGGTCTTGTAATTGACCTTGAACCTCTTTTTCAATTAACTTTGCAAGAAAAGGAATACTTGCAATAGGTCTGTAGGAGTCTACCCTTTGGGGGTCTAACTTACTATTTTTAGAAGCGGTCTGATAGATGTTTGCTTGAGGTCAGAGGGGAACGTACCAGAGGTGAATGACAGGTTCATTATTCTGGTTATTATTGTGCTGAATTCAGTACGCAGTTCCTTTATCCAAAAAGCTGGGCAAGGGTCGGTCTGTGCAGTGGTGGTATTGAGAGTCATGATCAAATCTTCGATGCGCTTTTTGGCAGGAGTAGAAAAATTGGATAGAGGTGTTGGGCAAACTTGGACGGCGGAGGCAAATTCCATTGAAGGTTTGTTTGTCTGTGCAATCTTGGATTTATTTATTTTATTTATTTATTTAGCTGTATTTATATTCCGCTTTTCACCAGGTCAAAGCGGTCAATTGGGGGATACATTTAACACGAGGGGATATAACACGAGGGGATATGACACACATATGTTAATACTTACAGGGAACATGGGCAATGGGCAATGGAGGGTTAAGTGGCTTGCCCAAGACCACAAGGAGTGCCTATAGGACTAGAAATCCCAGTCCCTCCGGCCTGAGATTGCTGTCCCCAGGTGGGACTTGAACCCCTGGCCCTCCGGCCTGAAGTACCTTGTCCTAACCACTAGACCACTCCTCCCTTGTAGGTAAAATGCAAATTCCTGAGGGTGGATCTCAAATTGCTTTTCAGGAGCTGGTTCTTTAGAGAGATTCTTAACCAAATTAAACAAATCATGAGGTTTGTTTAATGAACGCTTCAAGGTGTTTGTATGGTATTGTTTCATTCTCTCTGTGATGGCCTTGCGGTGAACGGAGAGCTGATAGGTGTAAGCTGCCTGGTCTACCATGGAGCGTGACCGACGCCAGTGTTTCTCAAGACTCCGTAGTCGGGAGAGAGTGATAGTGTACCATGGTGCAGTAGTTCTTTTCTTTAGCGGCCTGCTGAGTGGTGGTCGAAGTGCTATCACGTTGAGACTGTTGTTCCAGCAGGAGATTAGATCTTCCAGATTTAGGGATGTCTCGTTACGAAGCGAGCACCTTCCGGACAGGATACGATCCCTGTTAAATGGAAAAAAGCTTCTGGCCAGAGATCTAGAGCCCTTGCTTGGCGCACTGTTGGTCATTGATTTCATGTTGTGAGTGGGGATCTGGAAGGTAATAAGATTGTGATCTGACCACGGCACAGCAGATATGGACATTGCGGTGTTGTATGATTGGTCATACACTGATTGTGGGGCAAAAACAAGGTCAAGAGTATTTCCCTTTAAATGAGTAGGTTCTTTCAATAATTGTTGGTATCCAAGGGTCTCAAGGGCTTCAAGGAAGGCTGATGCTTGGCTATCTTGAAGGGCTGGCAGGTTAAAATCACCTACAATCCAATTTGGGGTATTAGGATTCTGGATGTTGGATGCAAGGTTTATAATTGCTGGGAGGTCATCTGGGGAGACTGAAGGAGCTCTATATATAAGGTTTATAGCACAGAGCTTGTTGGATATAGAGACTAACTCCAGGTGGTCAGTGCTGGTGGCGTCAATCAGCTGGAAATGTAGATCTGACTTAGTGAGGATGAGCACTCCCCCTCCTCGCTTATTATGCCTGTGGCTAGTGAATACTGTGAAATTTGATGGAAGGAGCTGGTTGATTAGGACATTGTCTTCCGAGGAAAGCCATGTTTCAGTAACCATGAGAATATCAAGGTTGTGGAGGAAAATTGTATCTACAATCACAGGCCACTTTTTACGAATTGAGCGGGAGTTGATGAGGGCACATTTTAAGCTTTGTGGGTGGAGGCTTTTGAGCTGTTTGGCTTTCATCGAGTGCTGGAGTGGGATGTGTATCAGATGTGGGTGATGTGAGCGAGAGTCCCAATTATAGTTGTGCTTAGGTATACCTGTCCATCTTTTTCCATGGTTATATAGAATAGGTATCTGGTTTAACTTGGGGGATAGAGCTTGTGAGAGTGAGAGGCAGAACGAGAAGAGGAAGCAGAGGCCAGTTAAAGTGAAGGGGGATCCCATCTTGCTAGCTCGGACGCAATTGTAGAGGCAGTAAGTTAGTTCTAGTGTGAGGAGAGGGAACAGAGTGATTCTAGCGGGTAGGTTAACATTGAAGCTACATACAGACGAATCGCATTAAACTATGTATGGATTGATTCTGGTAAGCAAGTCTCACAAATCTTTCACTCCTATGTACGGTTAGACAAGCAGGCTAGAACTCTAAGATTAGCAGGTTTAAGGCGATCAACGAGGCTGCCTGATGGCATATGAGGTGAAGTATTTACATAGAGTACAGACACTGTTACCAGATCAGTAAATATAATATTACAATGAGTACAAAGTTACCAGAAACTCAGAAGAGGTATGAATGGGAACTCAGGAGAGTAGCTACAACAACGGATTGATGCAGTCTCTGTTGTTAAGATCGTGCCTGATGAATATCGATGATCTGCTGTTGATACTTGTGGGACTCGTGTTTGGATCGTTGGATCAGCCAGGTTATAGGCAGAACGAACCACGTTATTTCACACTCACAGAGTTCGTTGGTTCTCTTTGTTGCTGGTTCACTCCTAAGGGCCACGCCAAAGGGCCCTCTGGCGAGGCCCTCAGGCATGGGCCCGACAGGCGCGGGCCTGACAGGCGGCAGCTGCCTTTTCAAGCTGTTGATTCCCTCCTCCCACAGCCCCGATTGGGCTGGAGGTCTGCTGAGCTCAACCCCGATCGGGGAGCAGCAAGATGGAAGCTGAAAAGGGATTTCCCGACGGCGGCGGCTGCCTTTTCAAGCTGCCCCGATTGGGCTGGAGGTCTGCTGAGCTCAACCCCGATCGGGGAGCAGCAAGATGGAAGCTGCAAAGGGATTTCCCGGCAGCGGCGGCTGCCTTTTCAAGCTGTTGATTCCCTCCTCCCACAGCCCCGATTGGGCTGGAGGTCTGCTGAGCTCAACCCCGATCGGGGAGCAGCAAGATGGAAGCTGCAAAGGGATTTCCCGCCGGCGGCGGCTGCCTTTTCAAGCTGTTGATTCCTCCTCCCACAGCCCCGATTGGGCTGGAGGTCTGCTGAGCTCAACCCCGATCGGGGAGCAGCAAGATGGAAGCTGCAAAGGGATTTCCCATCGGCGGCGGCTGCCTTTTCAAGCTGTTGATTCCCTCCTCCCACAGCCCCGATTGGGCTGAGGTCTTTTGTTGGTGGATTTGGCTTGGCGTATTGCTGGGTGAGTAGTATTTGAGGAACAGGTAATATCTGAGTGCTTTCCTGAACTGGGTTAGGTCAGTGATTGCACGAATGTCTGATGGTAGTGCATTCCAACATCTTGGGGCGTAAAATCTGAATGCCCTGTTTGCCGTTGTCTAGTTGCTTTTTGTTAATGCTTTCGGAATTATTAGTGTGTTTATTGCTGTTGGTCTTCTGGATCTGGTAGGTGGAATGGTGTGAATGAGCTCTGTTAGTGAGGAGGATGAAAGACGGTTGATGGCCTTGAAAGTCAGCAGTAATGTCTTGAAAACGAGCCTTCCATGTATGGGGAGCCAGTGGAGCTGCTTCAGGATAGGCGTAACGTGCTAGTTTCTGGAGGCTCCCTGAAGGAATCTCGCTGCAGCATTCATGGCAAGTTGTAGAGGGTTAATGGTAGACTGTGGGAGGCCTAGTAGGATAGTGTTGGCATAGTCAAAATGCGGTAGAATTAATGCTTGGTATATTGTCCTGAAATCTTCTGGATCTATAAGGAGCGCAAGTGCCTGAGAGTCCGGATCTTGAAATAGACTGCTCTTGCTATGTTACCTATGTGCGCCTTCATATCAAGACGCTGATCCAACGTAACCCCCAGGTATTGTATCGTAGGAAATATACAGTAACTATCTAACAAATTACAAGGAAACAATTGACAGCACAAAGAAAAACTATTACGCAGCAATCTTAACAAAATCATACAATAGACCGAGAGAGCTATTTTCCATAGTCAGAAAATTAACTAATAACGAGCAAACTTCTAGCAACGAAATCACAGACATCTCAGTTCAAACCCTAGCTAACCATTATCAAAACAAATCTAAGAAACCTGCCATGCCCTCAGAAAATATTAACATCACTTATCAACCTGCTGATGAATGGTCAGAATTTTACCCCATTTCAAAAGCGTCATTAAAAACAATCATCTCCAGCCTAAATACCACAACTTCATACTTAGATCCATGCCCAATATCATGGATAAAAAACACACTACCAACTCTACTATCCTATATTCTCCCAATAGTAAACCTCTCACTCACTCAAGGATACCTTCCATCCCCGCTCAAACATGCACAAATACGCCCAATTTTAAAGAACTGCAAACTAGATAAAACATTGCCAACATCATAGGCCCATTTCTAGCATACCATTCTTGGCCAAAGTAATTGAAAAGGTAGTGCAACTACAGACACAGGAATTCATAGACTTATCTTACCCACTCGATGAACAACAATATGGTTTCCGGCCCCGCCATGGAGTAGAAACGCTTCTAGCAGTATTAATAGATACACTCCTAAAAGGAATTGACAATCACAAACAGGCGTACATTCTCCTTTTCATTGACATATCAGCAGCTTTTGATAGCATGCATCACTCAATATTGCTCAACAACCTAAGACAGTTAGGCATAAACTCCACCGTACATAAATGGTTCACTTCATATTTACATAACAGAACACAAAATGTAAGAGCAGGCAATCAAACATCCAACACATACAAACAAGAAATAGGTTTACCACAAGGTTCAGCACTGTCAGCCCTACTTTTCAATATCTATATAAAACCAGTCTGCAATATCTTTAAAAAATTTGGAGTACAATATCACCTTTATGCGGATGATATCATGATGTACATACCTTTTACGATTCCTAACCTACCGATTCAACTTCTATCAGACTGCTACAATGAAATTACATACTGGCTAAAAACCCAAAACCTCCACATAAACCATGCTAAAAACCGAAGTCCTAATCGTAACAAAAAACCAAACATTCACTCCTCCAACCCACATAACACTACAAAACCAAGAAATTAAAATAAAAAATGAAATAAGATATCTAGGTGTCATTTTAGATACACACCTTACTATGGAAACGCACATTAGAAATACATTAAAGAAAATCTACTTCAAACTCAAAATCCTCAAGCAATTACGCTCCCTTGTATTTATACAAGATTTTATCAATATAATACAGGCTACCATAACTCCACACTTCGACTTCGCCAACTTAATACTTATAGGCATTTCAAAACAGAACATCAAAAGGATCCAACTTGCGCAAAATGCCACAGCTAGAATTATATTAAAGATAAATTCACTCCAACACATTACACCGATACTAGCATCCCTTCACTGGTTACCAATACAAAGCAGGATAACATACAAAACAATAATAACTACATTCAAAGCCCTAAATGACATGGCCCCGAAGACACTCTGTAACCTAATAAGCAAAGAACCACCTAAGCCCACTCATAGAAAGGACAATCAAATAAACTTAAGATGCCAAAAGAATATATACGAACTCACAAATTAACAAATAATAGAGCCTTTTCCCACATAGCCCCAACAGTCTGGAACTCTTTACCAGAGGACTTACGATCACTAACAGAGATAATAGAATTCAGAAAAAAATTGAAAACCTATCTATTCACTAAACACTATAATACCATAGAAAACCCTCCACTCAACTTAGATAAAGGATAAACATGAACCTGCCCAAAATCAAGATTATACTTCCTACTACAATCAATATGTACAAACTTAAATGAATAATCATTCCATTCCTATGCATTGATACCCCACTTGTATATAGTTACAACTGTTTTAGAGACAGTACTTCTGTTTAAATTATAACACAAACTGTGTTAGTTGATTTACTGAATCATTCTGCTTAATCTTTAAACCCTTTGTTGTACAAGTTAAGATGTTTTATGTAAAAAGTTATAATTGTTCTATGTAAAACAAGCTCTGCATTGTTAATTGTTGTTAATTGTACACCGCAACTGATCGCTGGAAGATGCGGTATATAAATAAGTGTTAAATAAAATAAATAAATAAATACGATTTTGTTTGAAGTTCTGCTTCTTTAACTCTTACATGGGGTGGTGGGGTGAAGTTGTGGTCCCTCGTGATGAATAGCACCTCTGTCTTCTTGTGTTGAATACGGAGGTTTTGGGATTGGAGCCATTCGGAAACTGCGTCGAAACATTCTATCATAGGGGAGAGGTTCAAAAGCTCTGTGGAGAACGACGTGTAGAGCAGGATATCATCTGCATATATCAGGCAGTCTACATTGAAGGATCTGATGATACTGCAGATGAGCTGCATGTATATGTTGAAAAAGAGTGATGACAGGGAGGAACATTGCGGGACTCCCTGGCTTTGGTGGAATAATTCTGATGCTGCAGCTCCAGATTTTACATGCTGCCATCTTCCAGCCAGATATGATTTACACCATTCCAGAGCATTGCCGCAGATGCCTTTCTCTTTTAGCCGTCCGAGGAGAAGCTTGTGACTCACTGAGTCGAAGGCTGCAGCAATGTCTAGGAAGATAAGTACAAACTCTTGACGGATGTTGTCGATACCTGTGATTATATTACTGAAGAGGGTGGTAAGGAGGGTTTCTACGCCATGAGACTCCCTGAAACCATGTTGGCAATGGTCTAGTGGGGCTGCAGAGTCTATGTGATCTTGTATTTGTCTTTGTACCTCTTTCTCAATTATCTTAGCTAGGAGAGGTATACTGGCTATAGGTCTATATGAGTCAACCTTCTGGGGGTTGAGCTTGGTGCTTTTTAACAGAGGTCTGATGGAAGTATGTTTGAGGGCTGTGGGGAACGATCCAGTTGTGAAAAATAGGTTCATGAGTCTTGTTATGAAGGGACTGAACTCGTTGCGTAGCTCCTTTATCCAAAAGGCTGGGCAGGGGTCAGTTTGTGCCGTGGTGGTATTGAGAGACGTGATAGTGTCCTCGACGTATTTCCTGGATGGTGTGGAGAACATAGACAAGGATATTGGGCAGGTTGACTCTTGTGAAGTGACCTCTGAGACCCTATCTGTCTGGAGTAGTTTAGACTGAAGGTAGTTGGCGAAATCTTGTGGGTGAATTCCATCTTGCTGTTCCAGGGATGGTTCCTTCGATAAGGTCTTGACTAAATTGAACAGATCACGTGGTTTGTTCAGTGATCTTTTGAGTGTGTCAGTGTGAAATTGCTTCATTTTCATCGTGATTGTATCTCGGTGGATCGCTAGGTGGAGTTTGTACGCTGTTTGGTCCTCTATGGAGCGCGATCGGCGCCATCATTTTTCAAGCCTCCGTAAATGTGTAAGAGATGACCGCAGCTCTGGGGAGTACCATGGTACACTTTCTTTTCCATGGGATGTTGTTAGGATTAGGACATTGTGCAATAGCGCTGAGGTTGCTATTCCAGGAGGAGATCAGATTTTCGAGGTTGAGTGTTGTATCGTTGAGGAGTGGGCGGGTCTCTGACAATATGAGTTCTCTATTGAATGCTCGGAAACTACGTGTTGAGGTTCTTGCGGTGCTGCTCAGCCTTGTGTTGTCTTTCGATTGTTTGTTGAGAAAGGGTATCTGGAAGTTGATTAGTTTGTGGTCCGACCAAGGTACAGAGGTAACAGATATAACTAGGTCATGGCTTGGATCAGGGACTGACAATGGGGCGAACACCAGGTCTAGAATGTTTGCCTTTAGATGTGTGGATTCCTTGATTATTTGCTTGTAACCCAGATCCTTGATAGCTTCCAGTAGGGCGGACACCTGATTGTGTTGCAGAGATGGGAGATTGAAATCTCCCAGTATCCAGTTTGGTGTGCTGGGAGTGTGAATATTGGCAGCTAGGTCTAATATCTTTGGAAGATCGTCAGGGGAGGATGAAGGGGCTCTGTATAACAGGATGATGGAGCACAGTTTGTTAGCAATTGTTACTGTATCCAAGTTGTTAGAGCTAGTGGAGAAGAGACTTGAAGACCTAAATATGTACACTTTGGAGGAGAGGAGGGATAGGGGAGATATGATTCAGATCTTTAAATACTTAAAGAGAAATAATGAACAAACAGACCTCTTCCAAAGACGGGGAAGCTGTAAAACTAGAGGGCATAATATGAAGCTGCAAGGTGGTAAATTGAAAGGCAATGTCAGGAAATAGTTTTTCACTGAAAGGGTGGTGGATGCTTGGAATACCCTCCCGATGGAAGTGATGGGGGCAAGCACAGTGATGGAGTTCAAAGTGCCATGGGACAGACACAGTGGGTCCCTTTACAGCAACAGGATAAAATCAAAATAAACTGAACCATCTAATTTCTCAACAAATAGGGGTGTCCTACACGGAGCGGCGGGTTCACCCCTAAACAAAGACATGGGGAGGGGTGGCCTGCACAGAGTGGCAGGTGCACCTACTCCTGCCATCTTACTGGGCAGACTAGATGGACCATACTGGTCTTTATCTGCCGTCATTTACTATGTTACTATGTAGTAACTTTTGTATGGAACAGTTGGAACGATATACAGATAACCCTTGCCCTGGTGACCCTGCTGGGCGGTCTGAGTGGCCAGATATGGAGGATAGCCTCAATAGGGCTGGCCCTTTCTGTGGAAAGGAGGCTTCTTTTCTGAAGTTTCCTCCTCAGGAGGGTGGAGATCTTCCTCGAGGGTCGAGTCTGAGTCATATACTTGGTCTCGATCTCGGCTGCCTTGTCCTCCATGGGCTTGCCAAAAAGCTATTCCTCAAGGCATGGGACATTAAGGAGCTTCTCCTGCACCCATTGCTCGAGATTGGATGTCTGGAGCCACGCCTGGTGTCAGGCACCAATGCCCACAGCCGCCACCCGCATGCTGGACTCAAAGCCGACATAGGTGGCTCAGGATTTGTACTTGGAATACTCCCCGATGGACTTTGTAAGTGTCTGGAAGCACCGGGGGATGGTCCCCATCAAGGCCAGCCGCAAAGCGTCCGAGTTCCTTCGACAAGTTTTGGAGGAACATACCAATGTAAAGTTGGTAAGTCTGGATGCAGCAGGCAAGCATTGAGCCCTGGCAGCATTTTCACCTGAGGGTATCAAGGGCGCAGGACTCCCTGCCCAGGGACACCGAAGAGTGTGTCTTCAGGCTCTTCATTTGATGCATGGCCAACTTCACTTCCATGGAGGTGTGGGGGAGTTCGGTCTTCCAAAAACCTGGCACTCGCTGGACCCTGTACATGGTATCCAGGCAGCGGTTGACAATCTGCACGGAGACTGGGGCCTCCCACATCCGGAGAAGGAGCACGTTAAGGATGGAGGGGACCAGAACCATTAGGTTCTCTTTAGCTGGCGCCCTGCATTGGAGGATATTGAGCTCCTTCATACAAGGGTCCTCCTCCAACTCCGTAATGAAGGAGAGGGCTCGCGCCATATCCCAAAAGAACTCAAGGAACGAGGTGTCCTCAGGTGGGGATAGGTGCCTAGCTGCCAGCGGGGATGGATCCGAAGCGAGGTCCCAGTGTGCATGGGACTCCGGAGACATTTCGGCATCGGATTCCCAAGCCGAGTAGTCTGAGGAAGACTTGAGGACCAACAGCTCCAAGGGCATTATTGACTCCAGTCTTCGATGCTTCAAAGTCAAGGCATGACCAGAGCCAGAGGCACTTGCCTGCGATGACCTTGCCCCCGAGGAGCGGGAGAGAGATTGAGATCCTCACAGAGAATCTACCTGAGGCATCTGGCTCTCAGGGATCATTGCGGCGGTCCGGGGAATCCTCAGCATTGAGATATCTGAGGTCTTGGCGAGAGTACCAGTGGGGGCCAGGTATCGATGCCTGTTGGGACATGAGGAACAAAGAAACGCTGCGTTCAAGCACCAACATATGTTTCCCACTCGGGGGTGGCCATCAAAGACAATGATGCTGGGGTCACCGTGTCTGGTGTAAAGGAGGAGAGGGGGTCCTCAGTGGAACGGCCTTCAAGAGACCGTGGTCCATTGCCAGAAGCCTCGACTTCTGTCCTGGTACCTTCTGGTGCTGCTCCAGCTCCAACTCCTCTGTTTGTCTGCCTTCAAAGATGATGTCCTCGAGGTCTTATTTTTCTTCTTATGCTCTCGCTCCGGGGACCTTTGCTTGGAATGTCTGCGAGCCTGTTTGGGAACCGCAGGGGCCTTTTGTGACTTCAAGGACCCGTGCGGGGCCTTTGGGCATGAGGATATCGGTGAAACCGGGGTCGAGTTTGCCCTGTGGAAGGCATCCTCTTGCTTTTGCTGATGGCTCTGAATGGCCTTGGTGGACATTTTTTTGCACAGGGGGCATTCCTCCGGGTCGTGGTCAGCGCCCAGACACTGGAGGCAACAATTGTGTCGGTAAGTGACATGTTTTTGGAACACCGATCACATTTCTTAAAACCGGAGGCCATTGGGGCAAAAAGGACCCCTGCGAGGTCGAAGACCTTTGGTGCAGCCAGCGGTTGAAAAAGGCGTGAAAGCGCTGGCGGAACCTAATAAAAATATAAACTAACTTGCAGGACACAACACCCGGGCAGCGGGCCTCGAAGATGGGGTGGTGGTGGGGGAGGGGGGAACGAGACAGATATCTGTAGGGCTCCACGGAAAAAGTGAGACTGAGCAAGATGGCACCCTTGGGTTTGAAGGGAACCACACATACATGATGGCATCTCCCAAAGGCTTTCTTTGGAAGCTGTGGAGATGCTTCCGCAAGGGCTCCATTGGCGTCAACATCACCCATATGTGAGGACTGACTTCCTGTTTGTTCCTGGAGAATGCAAGGATCCACAACAGACATCGCCACTCAGGAAAAGGATCTGGGAAACCCTCTGCCTAGTATGTAGCAGAGCCAAGAAAGCAAATAGAAGGATAAGAATAGGAAATAAAACTAAGGCTATTATAATGCCTCTATATCGCTTCATGGTGCTATCGCACCCTGAATAATTGTATGCAATTCTGGTCGTCAGAGCTTAAAAAGGATATAGCAGAATTGGAAAAGGTACAGAGAAGTGAGAGCAAAATAGTAAAGGCAATGGAAGGATATCCCTATGAGGAAAGGCTTAAAGGTTTATGTCTCTTCAACTTGGAAAAGAGACGGCCGAGGGAAATATGATAGAGGTCTATAAAATAGTGAATAGAGTGCAATGGGTAAACGTAGATCAATTGTGTACTCCTTCAAAATGTAGAAAGACTAGGGGACATGCAATGAAGCTACAGTGTCATACAAAATCACAATGCAAAGAAAATTAATTATTATAAAGAAGATATTTTGTATGTATCATACATTAATCCAATTTTTTTTATTTTTATACAAAACAAATGATACAATAATTCATATATACTAAATATTTATAAATCATGAAGACCTTACATCAAGGTAATCAAACTTGCTAATAAATAATCATTATAAATGACATCATAATTGGGAGATGATACTTAAAATACTTAAAGACCAATTCATAAAAAATACATTATAAACACCAATAAAAAATTACCCCAATACATATAAATTACCTTAATACAATTTCATTAATTTCTAGAAAAATATATCTAATCTAATTTATAAAAATTCATAATTCTTTCCATATTTTATATATATAATCATTACCACTTTCCCCCTACCTGTTTAATTTATATGCAGAACAAATCATCAGAGAAGCAGGATTGTATGAAGACAACAGAGGTGTGAAGATTGGTGGAAGACTCATCAACAACCTTCGCTGTGCTGATGATACCACATTACTGGCTGAAAGTGAAGATGATCTGAAACATTTGCTTCTCACAATCAAAGAACATAGTCTCAAAATGGGCCTGCACCTTAATGTAAAGAAGACAAAGATCATGACAACTGGCATAATCAACAGGTTCATCATTGAAGGAGAAGAAATTGAAATTGTGAACAACTTTAACCTACTTGGATCAACTATCAATAAAGAAGCAACAAGCAGTCAAGAAATCAGACGACGCATTGCTCTTGGCAGAATGGCTATGAAAGACCTAGATAAGATTCTCAAGAGCAGAGATGTCTCTCTCCATACAAAGATTTGACTTGTTCAGGCCATGGTATTTTCAATAACATCATATGGATGTGAAAGCTGGACAGTGAAAAAGACAGATAGGAAGAAAATTGATGCCTTTGAATTATGGTGCTGGCGGCGAATACTGTGTATACCATGGACTGCCCGAAGAATAAAGCAGTCGGTACTAGAGGAGATCAAACCTAAGCTTTCTTTAGAAGCTCAGATGACAAGACTTCGACTTTCATACTTTGGACACATCATGCGAAGAGAGAGATCATTAGAGAAAGACATTATGCTTGGAAAGATAGAAGGTCAACGCAAAAGAGGAAGGCCAGCAATGAGATGGATCGATACAATAACAGCAGCTACAGGTACCAGTCTGTCAACAATGAGCCGCCTGACTGAAGACCGAACACAATTTAGGATAGCTATCGCCATGAGTCGACTCTGACTCGACGGCACTTAACAACAACAACAATCATTACCACAAAACCCCTCTTTATCATTCTCTTCTTATCTTTCTATGTTGCTTTTGCTGTACCTTATACACACAAAACCTACTACACAAACATAAAATGCAGTTAAAGTACAGTATAATCACCTTTACTAATACTCGTATATCCAAAGGGAAGAAAATAACTAACTACCTATATCTTAAACAACTCCCTCTTGTGTCGGAGGCTTTGTGTGTACAAAGGTAGGAGGATCTCTGGGGGGGGGGGGGGAGTGATTGAGAGCAGTGCACAGGTAGGAGGATCTCTGAGGGAGGGGAACAGTGCACAGAGAAAAGGATCAATGGGGGGGGGTGACTGGGAGCAGGGCACAGGTGGGAGGAACTATAAGGGGGGCTGACTGGGAGCAGTGCACAGGTAGGAGGATCTCTGAGGGGGGGGGCTGACTGGGAGCAGTGCACAAATAGGAGGATCTCTGAGGGGGGGCTGATTGGGAGCAGTGCCAGGTAGGAGGATCCTGAGGGGGGGCTGGCTGGGAGCAGTGCACAGATAGAAGGATCTCTGTGGGGGGAGGCTGAGTGGGAGCAGTGCACAGGTAGGAGGATCTCTGAAGGGGGTGACTGGGAGCAGTGCACAGGAAAGACGATATCTGAGGGGGGAGGGGGCCTGGATGGGAGCAGTGCACAGGTAGGACGATCTCTGAGAGGGAGCTGGCTGGGAGCAGTGCACAGGTACGAGGATCTCTGAGGGGGAGCTGACTGGGCGGAGTGCACAGGTACGAGGATCTCTGAGGGGGTGCTGACTGGGAGCAGTGCACAGGTAGGAGGATTTCCTAGGGGTGCTCACTGGGAGCAAATGCAGAGATAGGAGGATCTCTGAGGGGAGGGTCTGACTGGGAGCAGTGCACATGTAGGAGGAACTATGTGGGAGTGCTCAATGGGAGCAGTGCACAGGTAGGAGGATCTCTAAGGGGGGATGACTGGGAGCAGTGCACAAGTAGGAGGATGAGGGGGGGATGACTGGGAGCAGTGCACAGGTAGGAGGATCTCTGAGGGGGGGATGACTGGGAGGAGTACACAGGTAGGAGGATCTCTGAGGGGGGGCTGACTGGGAGCAGTGCAGAGGTAGGAGGATCTCTGAGGGTGCGCTCACTGGGAGCAGTGCACAGGCAGATGGATCACTGATGGGGAGATGACTGGGAGCAGTGCGCAGGTAGGAGGATCTCTGAGGGTGCGCTCACTGGGAGCAGTGCACAGGTAGGAGAATGCTGAGGGGGGGCTGAGGGGAGCAGTGCACAGGTAGGAGGAACCTGAGGGGGGGCTGACTGGGAGCAGTGTACAGGTAGGAAGATCGTTGAGGGGGGGTGAATGGGAGGAGTGCACAGGTAAGACGATATCTGAGGGGGGGTATACAGGGAGCAGTAAACAGGAAGGAAGACAAAACAGGGGAGGTTGACTGTGAGCAGTGCACAGGTAGGAGGCAGGATCTCTGAGGGGGAGCCGACTGGAAGCAGTGCACAGGTAGGAGGATCTCTGAGGGGGGGGCTGACTGGGAGCAGCGCATAGGTAGGACAATCTCTGAGGGGTACTGACTGGGAGGAGTGCACAGGTGGAGGATCTCTGAGGGGGAGCTGACTGGAAGCAGTGCACAGGTATGAGGATCTCTTAGGGAGGGCTGACTGGGGAGCAGTGCACAGGTAGGGGGATCTCTTAGGGAGGGCTGACTGGGAGCAGTGCACAGGTAGGAGGAACCTGAGGGGGGCTGAATGGGAGCAGTGCACAGGTAGGAGGAGCCTGAGGGGGGCCTGACTGGGAGCAGTGCACAGGTAGGAGGATCTCTGAGGGTGCGCTCACTGGGTGCAGTGCACAGTAGGAGGATATCTAAGGGGGGCTGACAGGGCGCAATGCACAAGTAGGAGGGTCTCTGAGGGTGCACGCACTGTGAGTAGTGCACAGGCAGGAGGATCGCTGAGGGGGAGCTGACTGGGGGCAGTGCACAGGTAGGAGGATCTCTGAAAGGTGCGCTCACTGGTAGCAATGCACAGGTAGGAGGATCTCTGAGGGTGGGGCTGATTGGGAGCAGTGCACAGGTAGGGGGATCCCTGAGGGGGCGCTGACTGGGAGCAGTGCACGTAGGAGGATCTCTGAGGATGGGGCGTGGCTGGGAGCAGTGCACAGGTAGGAAGCTTGCTGAGGGGGGGCTGTCTGGGAGCAGTACACAGGTAGTGGGGGAGCTCTGAGGGGGCGCTGACGGGGCGCCGTGCACAGGTAGAGGATCTCTGGGGGGGGGTGACTGGGAGCAGTGCACAGGTAGGAAAATCGCTGAGGGGGGACTGACTGGGAACAGTGCACAGGTAGGGGGATCACAGAGGGGGGGCCGACTGGGAGCAGTGTACAGGTAGGAGGATCTCTTAGGGGGGGCTGACTGGGACCAGTGCACAGGGTAGGGAGAATCTCTTGGGGGGGGGGCCTGACTGGGAGCTGTGCACAGGGAGGGGTACCTCTGAGGGGGGAGGCTGACTGGGAGCAGTGCAGAGGTAGGAGGATCTCTGAGGGGGGCTGAATGAGAGCAATGCACAGTTAGGAGGAACTTGAGGGGTGCTGACTGGGAGCCGTGCACAGGTAGGAGGATCCTGAGGGGGGGGCTGACTGGGAGCAGTGCACAGGTAGGAGGATCTCTGAGGGGGTGAATGGGGGGAGTGCACAGGTAAGAGGATCTCGGGGGGGGGTGACTGGGAGGAGTGCACAGGTAGGAGGATCTCTGAGGGGGCGCTCACTGGGAGCAGTGCAGAGGTAGGAGGATCTCTGAGGGGAGCTGATAGGGAGCAGTGCAGAGGTAGGAGGATCTCTGAAGGGGTGAATGGGGGGAATGCACAGGTAAGAGGATCTCGTGGGGGGGGGGGTGACCTGGGAGGCGTGCACAGATAGGAGGAACTCTGAGGGGGCGCTCACTGGGAGCAGTGCACAGGTAGGAGGATCTCTGAGGGGGGGATGACTGGGAGGATTCCACATGAAGGTGAAGCTCTGAGGGGGGATGACTGCGCGCCGTGCACAGGTAGGGGTATCTCTGAGGGGGCGCTCACTGGGCGCAGTGCAGAGGTAGGTGGATCACGCCGGGGCGCTGACTGGGAGCAGTGCAGAGGAAGGAGGATCTCTGAGGAGGGGTTGACTGGGAGCAGTGCACAGGAAGGTGGATCTCTGAGGGGGAGTTGACTGGAAGCTGTGCACAGTTAGGAGAAATCTCTGAGGGGGAGTTGACTGGGAGGAGTGCACAGGTAGAAGGATCTCTGAGGGGGGGGGTTTGACTGGGATCAGTGCACAAGTAGGAGGATCCTGAGGGGGGGGGCTGGCTGGGAGCAGTGCACAAGTAGGAGGATCCTGAGGGGGGGGCTGGCTGGGAGCAGTGCACAGGTAGGACAATCTCTGAGGGGGGGCTGACTGCGAGGAGTGCACAGGTAGGGGGATCTCTGAGGGGGAGTTGACTGGGAGAGGTGCACAGGTAGGAGGATCTCTGTGGGGAGAAGCTGAGTGGGAGCAATGCACAGGTAGGGGGACCTCTGAGGGGGGAGGCTGACTGGGAGCAGTGCACAGGTAGGAGGAACTTGAGGGGGGGGGCTGACTGGGAGCAGTGCACAGGTAGGAGGAACCTGAGGGGTGGGGAGCAGACTGGGAGCATTGCAACAGGTAGGAGGAGGAACCTGAGGGGGTGGGGGGCTGACTGGGAGCAGTGCACAGGTAGTAGGACAATCTCTGAGGGGGGGCTGACTGCGAGGAGTGCACAGGTAGGGGGATCTCTGAGGGGGAGTTGACTGGGAGAGGTGCACAGGTAGGAGGATCTCTGTGGGGAGAAGCTGAGTGGGAGCAAATGCACAGGTAGGGGGACCTCTGAGGGGGGAGGCGGACTGGGAGCTGTGCACAGGTAGGAGGAACTTGAGGGGGGGGGCTGACTGGGAGCAGTGCACAGGTAGGAGGAACCTGAGGGGTGGGTGGGGAGCAGACTGGGAGCAATTGCACAGGTAGGAGGAACCTGAGGGGGTGGGGGGCTGACTGGGAGCAGTGCACAGGTAGGAGGAACCTGAGGGGGGGGGCTGACTGGCAGCAGTGCACAGGTAGGAGGATCTCTAAGAACATAAGAACATAAGATATGCCATACTGGGTCAGACCAAGGTCCATCAAGCCCAGTATCCTGTTTCCAACAGTGGCCAATCTAGGTCATACGTACCTACCAGTTTCCCCAAAAGACACAGGTTCCACAATGCTTGTACTGGGTCAAGCATTGATATCCTGGGTCCCTCCTTAATAATGGTTTATGGACCTTTCCTCCAGGAGCTTGTCCAAACCTTTTTAAACCCAGCTATACTAACAGCCTTTACTACATCCTCCGGTAAACAAATTCCAGAGTTGATTACACGTTGAGTGAAAAAATATTTTCTTTTATTAGTCTTAAATAGTTTACCCTGTAGCTTCATTGCATGTCCCCTAGTCTTTCTATATTTGATAACATAAACAATCGATCTACGTTTACCCGTTTCCACTCCGTTCATTAATTTATAGACCTCTATCATATCTCCCCTCAGCCGTCTCTTTTCCAGGTTAAAGAGCCCTAAACCTTTTTAGCCTTTCCTCATAGGAGTATCCTTCCATCCCCTTTACCATTTTGGTGGCTCTTCTCTGAACCTTTTCTAATAACGCTATATCCTTTTTAAGATACGGCGACCAGAATTGCACACAATATTCAAGGTGCGGTCTCACCATGAAACAGTATAGAGGCATTATAATATCTTTTGTTTTATTTTCCATTCCTTTCCTTATGATACCGAGCATTCTATTTGCTCTCTTGGCTGCCGCTGCACACTGGGCCGATGGTTTTAACATGTTATCCACAATGACGCCTAAATCTTTTTCCTGGGTGGTGGTTCCTAATGTGGAACCCTTGCATTGTGTAACCATAGTTTGGGTTGTTCTTCCCTAGGTGCCATAACTTTGCACTTGTCCACATTAAATTTCATCTGCCATTTTGATGCCCTGTCTTCCAATTTATCAAGATCCTCTTGTCAATTTTCCACAATTCTCTTGGGTTTTTTAACAACTTTAAATAGTTTTGTGTCATCTGCAAATTTGATAACCTCACTCGTTATTCCACTTTCCAGGTCATTTATGAATATGTCAAAAAGCAGTGGACCCAGCATAGATCCCTGGGGTATACCACTATTCACCTTTCTCCATTGGGAAAATTGGCCATTTAGCCCAACCCTCTGCTTTCTATCTTTTAACCAGTTCCTGATCCACAGTAGTACACTGCCTCCTATCCCATGACTCTTTTAGTTTTGCCAAAAGTCTCTGATGAGGGACCTTGTCAAGGAGCTTTCTGAAAGTCTAGATATACTATATCAACAGACTCACCTTTGTCCACCTGTTTATTCACACTTTCAAAAAAACATAACAGATTAGTAAGACAAGATCTTCCTTGTCTAAAGCCATGTTGGCTGTCTCCCATTAGGCCATGGCTATCTACATGCTGAGTAATTTTATTCTTTATGATGGTTTCTACCATTTTTCCCGGTACTGACGTCAGGCTCACCGGTCTGTAGTTTCCCGGATCACCCCTGGAACCCTTTTAAAAAATTCGTGTTACAATTGAGATCATCCAAAATTCAGGTATTAGCGATGATTTTAATGATAGTTCAACAGATTACTAATAGCAGGTCTGCAAATCTCATATTTCAGTTCTTTCAACACCCTTGGATATATACCATCCGGCCCAGGTGATTTGCTGATCTTCAGTTTATCTAATAGTTGTAATACATCTTCCCGATGTATCAATATTTCCTTCAATTCTTCTGCACCTTTAAATACCACTTCAGTCATGGGTAACATCCCTACATCTTCCTCAGTAAAGGCCAATGCAAAGAATTCATTCAGTCTCTCCGCTATCGCCTTGTCACCTCTTAGTGCCCGTTTAACTCCTCTATCATCTAATGGATCAACTGACTTTCTCACAGGTTTTTTGCTACGAATGTACTTGAAAAAAATCTTTATTTCGGCGTTTTTGCTTCCGCAGCAAGCTTCTTCTCAAATTCTCCCTTTGCCTGCTTTATCAATGCCTTGCATTTGACCTGCCAGTGCTTGTGCTTGTTTCCAGGTTTCGTCGTTTGGGCTCTTTTTCCATTTCCTGATGGGGGGGGGGGGCTGACTGGGAGCAGTGCAGAGGTAGGAGGATCTCTGAGTGGGTGAATGGGAGGAGTGCACAGGTAGGAGGATCTCTGTGTGGGGATGCTGTGGGAGCAGTGCACAGGGAAGGAGAATCTCTGAGGGGGGTCTGACTGGGAGCAGTGCACAGGTAGGAGGATCTCTGAGGGGGGTCTGACTGGGAGCAGTGGCATAGGTAGGAGGATCTTTGGAGGGGGGGTGAAACTGGGAGCAGTGCACAGTATGAGGATCTCTGAGGGGGGGGGTTGCTGGGAGCAGTGCACTGGTAGAGAATCTCTGAGTGGGGGGGGGGAGGGTCACTGGGAGCAGTGCAGAGGTAGGAGGATCTCTGAGTGGGGTGACTGGGAGCAGTGCATAGGTAGGAGGATATCTGGGGGGGAAGTGACTGGAAGCAGTGCACAGGTAGGAGGATCTCTGTTTGGGGATGCTGAGTGGGAGCAGTGCACAGGGAGGAGAATCTCTGAGGGGGTGACTGGGAGCAGTGCACAGGTAGGAGGATCTGGGAGGGGGGGGCTGATTTGGACGCAGTGCACAGGTCGTAGGATCTCTGAGGGGGCTGAATGTGAGGAAGTGCACAGGTAAGACGATCTCTGAGGGGGTGTTGACTGGGAGCAGTGCACAGGTAGGATCTCTGAGGGGGAAGGCAGGATGGGAGCAGTGCACAGCTAGGAGGATCTCTGAGGGGGGCTGACTGGGAGCAGGGCACAGGTAGGGGGATCTCTGAGGGGGAAGGCTGACTGGGAGCAGTGCACAGGTAGGAGGAAACCTGAGGGGGGCTGAATGGGAGCAGTGCACAGGTAGGAGGAACCTGAGGGGGGGGCCCTGACTGGGAGCAGTGCACAGGTAGGAGGATCTCTGAGGGAGGGGATGGACTGGGAGCAGTGCACAGGTAGCAGGATCTCTGAGGGGGGTGAATGGGAGGATGCACAGGTAAGACGATCTCTGAGGGAGTGACTGGGAGCAGTGCACACGTAGGATGATCTCTCGGGGGGGGGGGGGGGGGCTGACTGGGAGCAGTGCACATGTATGAGGATCTCTTAGGGGGGGCTGACTGGGAGCAGTGCACAGGTAGGAGGAACCTGAGGGGGGCTGAATGGGAGCAGTGAACAGGTAGGAGGATCTCTGAGGGGGGCTGACTGGGAGCAGTGCACAAGTAGGAGGATCTCTGAGGGGGGCTGGACTGAGCACAGCACAGGCAGGAGGATCGCTGAGGGGGAGCTGACTGGGGGCAATGCACAGGTAGGAGGATCTCTGAGGAGGAGGTGACTGGGAGCAGTGCACAGGTAGGAAGATCGTTGAGGGGGATGACTGGGAAAGCAGTACACAGGCAGGAGAATCTCGGGGGGGGGGGTGACTGGGAGCAGTGTACAGGTAGGAAGATCATTGAGGGGGGATGACTGGGAGCAGTATACAGGTAGGAGAATCTCTGGGGGGTGACTGGCAGCAGTGCACAGGTAGGAAGATCTCTGAGGCGGGTTTACTGGGAGCAGTGCACAGGTAGAAGGATCTCAGGGTGGGGGGTGGGTGACGGAAGCAGGTGCACAGCTAGGAGGAATCTCAGAGGGGCGGGGCTGAATGAGCACAGCACAGGCAGGAGGATCGCTGAGGGGGAGCTGACTGGGAGCAGTGCACAGGTAGGAGAATCTCTGAAAGGTGCGCTCACTGGGACCAATGCACAAGTAGGATGATCTCTGAGGGGGAGCTGACTGGGAGCAGAGCACAGGTAGGAGGATCTCTGAGGAGGGGGTGACGGGAGCAGTCACAGGTAGGAAGATCGTTGAGGGGGGGTGACTGGGAGCAGTACATAGGCAGGAGAATCTCGAGGGGGGGACCGGGTGGACTGGGAGCAGTGTACAGGTTAAGGAAGATCGGTCGTGAGGGGGGGGATGGTACTGGGAGCAGTAAACACAGGTTAGGGAATAAATCTCTGGGGGGGGTGACCTGGCAAGCAGTTAGGCACAGGTAGGAAGAGTCTCTGAGGAGGGTTTAACTGGGAGCCCTCAGCAGTGCACAGGGCTAAGATAAGAAGGATCTTCAGGGTCAGGGGGGGTGGACTGTGCGACGGGAAAGCAGTGCCACAGCTGGGAGGATCTCAGAAGAGGGGAATTGCTGACGATGGGAGCAGTGCACAGGTAGGAGATCTCTGGAGAGGGGGGCTGTCCTGGGAGAGGTGTACAGGTCGGAGGATCCTGAGGGGCGATGGCTGGGAGCAGTGCACAGGTAGAAAGGAGATCTCTGGTGGGGAGGGCTACTGTGGAGCAGTGCAGCAGGTAGTAGGATCTCTGAGGGGTGGGGGCTGACTGGGAGCCCAGTGTCTCAACAGGTAGGAGGGAATCTCTGAGGGGGTGAGCCGACTGGAAGCATGTGCACAGGTAGGAGGAGTCTCTGAGGTGGGGTGGGCTGACTGGGAGCAGCGCATAGGTAGGACAATCTCTGAGGGGGACTGACTGGGAGGACGTGCACGAGGTGGGAGTAGGTGCTCTGAGGGGGAAGCTGACTGGAAGCAGTGCACAGGTATGAGGATTCTCTTAGGGAGGGCTGACTGGACATTGCACGGTGGGATCTCTTTAGGAGGCTGCTGGGAGCAGTGCACAGGTAGTTTGGGGATTCTCTTAGGGAGCCGGCTGAATGCGGAGCAGTGCCACAGGTAGGAGGCAACCTTGAGGGGCCTGACTGGGAGCAGGTGCACAGGTAGGAGGAGCCTTGAGGGGGCCTGACTGGGTAGCAGGTTGCACAGGGTAGGAGGATCTCTGGGGTGGCGCTCACTGGGTGCAGTGCACAGGTAGGAGGATAGTCTAAGGGGGGCTGACAGGGCGCAATGCACAAGTAAGGAGGGTCTCTGAGGGTGCAACGCACTGTGAGGTAGTGCACAGGCAGGAGGATCTTTATCTTTATCTTTATCTAAAATTTGATATACCGCTTGGGCAAGAGCATTTTAAGCGGTGTACAAATTAAAACAATTTGCACCTCAAACCAGGAAAAAGAACGCCAAAGGTAGACAGGAAAGCCAGTAGTGGAAAGAAATAGATAGCACACAAGAGATTGTCAACAAAAAATCACAAAAATTAACAAGTCAACTTTTACGTAGGGATCAGATAGTAGTCAGTCAAATCATACCAACCATCAATAAGAAATAAGGTAAACTAACCAGTAGACAACATCGACGGTTGGGACAATACATACATAACAGACAGGCCAGTTAGGGGGGAATGTCAGTGGGCAAATCAAAGGCTTTCTGAAAGAGGTAGGTTTTTAAGTGGACAACTTAAACTGGTGGTAGGATGGTTCTAAGCGCAGGGGTAGAGGTAGGTAACAATGTTCCATCAGTGAGGGACCAAGGAACAAAACCAGGCTGAGTGGCCGGCGTCCGGTCGCAAATGGGCTTGTTGATGGTGAGGGAAGGGACAATCGGTTTGGATAATAAGAGCCGGAGCAGTCCGGGTGAGGAGTGTCCGGGGAAAATGCAGTCGGGCCAAGTAACGAGGGGTTACTGGGTTGTAAAATAGGTCCGGTGGAGAGGAGGATCAAAAACTTATAATGAAAACGGTACTGGAAGAGGGGGAAAGCCAATGTAAATCTAAGTTAAAAACTGGAGTAATATGATCAATTTGTTGGAAAAGGTAACATGACGGGGCTGCGGCGTTTCTGCAAAAATTTTTTTCGTTGCAGACCGCCTGAATACAGATTTAGGGAGGTTGGCCAAATACACATCTCCGACAATCTAATCTGTTAAAACCAAAGCAATGAC